>VDFB02358134.1:21325352-21443179 GCA_007258455.2 Sequoia sempervirens | reverse complement strand
ATGTCTTGTTCATGTTTTGCACATCCTTTACCATTGTATCCTAATTGTTTCACAAGATCATAACCATGTCCATAAATTTTTTCTATTTCCTTGGGATTGGGAGGTTGATGATAATCTATCTCATCAAAAAAAATTATGTAAGATATGCTCTCATCCAAAGGAGGTGAGATAGGAGAAGGGAAAGATTCTTCTGAATTTTGAGTGGACATAACTATTGGTTGCTCTTGTTTTTTTGTCGCCTTGCAGGTAATTGTGTATTCATCCAAGAATGAAGGAGTGAATTCCAATGTTCCCTAATCATCATCAAGAAATTTAGACACAAATTCAGTATCTTGTTTATTGGTCTGAAGAGGGTCAATATGAGAGGTTGGAATTAAAGTATTCAGGGGACTTGTAGTTCCCTTTTCAAGTTGCAAACAACTCTTAGGCTTGAGTTATATCACAACATGATATACCTTGCTGTTATAGATGTATTTCATTATGTGATGAAGATTCAAAGTGACCACATGCATCTCATGAATCCATGGCCTACCCAAGAGAAGATTATACGCAAGATCATTGGGCATGACATGAATAGGAGTTTACAAGGTAACCACTCTGATTGTTATAGGTAAAGTGATTATACCAAGTGGTTGTTTGGTTGTGTTATCAAATCTATTGATGGATAAGAAATTAGGTTTAATATGTGATTTATCCACACATAATCGATCAAGAAGTTTCAAACTACACACATTGATGGAAAAACCATTGTCAATGAGGGTTCACTTAATACCTATTGTTTTCTATTGGGAAATGATCATAAAATCCTCATTTTGCCTCCTTAATTCTAATAGGGGAAGCTCATGCTAATGAAAGGTAATGTCAACATTAAATGTATTCATTCCCTCTACAAGAGCTACCACATCACTTACATTTGTACCAGGAGGAACAACTAGTTAAATTGTAAGGCGATTTGAATCATTCAATGATAATTGGGTCAATTTTGAAGAAAATCCCAAAGGGATATCTTGGCAGGGGTATTCTTAAGTTGTTCAATAAGATCATACTCCCTAAGGTGTGAGTTTACGTGAGGAGCACTAGGAAAAATAGGATTTAGTAAATGTAAGGATTTTGGAGGAGGTTGTTGAGGTTGGGGATTGTTTCTAGTGTAGTGTGTGTGTGCAACATCATCATGTTGTGGTGGATAAAGGGTAAAGTCAGGTTTAGGTGGAGGTTGAGGTTGATGTAAAGGTGGGTAAAGAACAAGTTGAGGTTCAATAACATTAACATCTTTTGTCATTTTTTTCTCACAACAAACCTTTTTGGATGGCTTGTGTGAGATGAAGTTTGCAAGGGTTTCATCTAACATACACAAATCATCACAACTAAAAGGTTTGGGAGAGAGATCATCACTAAATGTTTTATGTTTGTCATCACAAGCCTTAGTGGATGAACTTGGTGAGAGGAATCCTTGAAAGGTTTCATCTAAACTATCCAAATCATCACTACTAAGAGGTTTGGATGAGAGGGTTGTCCTAAAATGAAGCATTATTTTAATTGGTTCATCCATTGTTGTGAAGTTTTTGTTTTTTTTTCAGGTGCATCTAATCTAAAGGAGCTAGGAATGAATGTTGAAAGTGAACATTGTAAAAACCTAATGCTATCTATGATTACCATTAAAGTAAATAGTATAAATGCAAATGATTCAAGTAGAAAATTAATTAACTGTACAGAAATAGAGTGTTGATTGAATCTAAAAAAATTTACAGAAGTGGAAAATAGAATGCAAAAAATAGAAATGTAAAATTGGCAATGGGACTAAGTCACCCAAGGTGGTGAATTAGTCCAATTAGGGTTATTTTTGAAATTTTTCTGAATTTTATAATGAAGATAAATGTGTTTAATACTGTGTAATGAAATTCTAGACTATAAATGTAGAATGTCACTATTATGCTATGAAATGTGATGCAATGATGCAAGCAACAATCAGCTTTTTTACTAATGCAATTGAAAATCCTAGGATGCACTTTAACTTTAATGCAAGATGCAATTTAAAATCACAAAGGAAGAATGCTCAGAAAGATACAGGTTCACTAAAATGTAAATGATGATTTTGGTTTGACCCCTCACATTGCTTTGCTCCTCCTAGGGTTTTTCACCTAAAAGGAGAAAGGGGATTGGATGGGGGACCAAAATGCAAGTTTTTACACTCAAAACTAATGTTAATTAGATGTATTAATATTAATTAATATTTCCTACTATTATGATCTGAAATTGAAATGATTTAATGATGTGAATTCTAAGAAAACTAGCTTGTTTGAAAACACAATGTAATATGCAAAAAAACTAAACTAATGCTCTAAACAAATAAATGAAGATGTAAAACTAGAACTATGCACCTAGAAATTGAAGAAGAATAGATTGAAGGTTTTAGGAGCCACTGAAATCCTACAAATTTTGACTTTTGAGGCAACTGGGACAATTAGGCCAATCTAAGCAACTTAATCCCAGAATAGGAAATTTGCCAAAAAATTGTTTCTACTAAAATGGTGCTAAAATTTGTAAAAATTTATCCCTTTATCTATTTATTATTATGGTTGAGGGTTTAGGTATATTTATGGAGTCATGGGTTTCCTAGGGCGGGATTCAAGGCTGGTGTTGGGGCAATGGTCTTCTGTAACTCTCTCATCTTTAATTTGTGGATGACACTTATCTTATGGGGAGGGCTCATCTTCAAGAGGTTGTCCTTTTTAGGTAGGCTTTGGATATTCACCTTGCTACTTTGGGTTAGAAAATAAATGAGCACAAGTCTTATATCTTCTTTTTGAATACTCTTCAAGCTATTCAATGGAAAATTGATGATATTTTAGGTTTCAGATTAGGTTCCTTCCCTTTTTCTATCAAGGAATACCTCTTTTTGTTGGTAGGCACCCTAACTCTTCTTGGAAAAAATTTCTTGATAAGTTACGCAATAAATTCAATCATTGGACTCATCATTGGCTTTCTATTGCTATGAGAGTGACTCTTCTGAAGTATATTATACATGTTCTTCGTATTTACTAGGGTTTTGTTCAAGTGTCTCCTTTGTATTTCTTGAAGGAATTTGATGCTCTCTCTTGACAATTTCTTCGGAGTGGTAACTTGTAGTCGACCAAGTGGAGTCTTGTTAAGTGGGATACAATGTGCAAGCCGTAGAAAGTGGGGGGGCTTGGATTGCATTATGCTATTTTGAATGGGCAAGCTATTGCAACCAAGTTATATTGGCATTGGTGTACCAACCAACATCAACTTTGGGCTTGTATTCTTACCCACAAGTATCTTAAGGATGTTAACACTTCTGATGTTCCTCATTACCATTTAGAAGGAAGGGGATCTATGATTTGGAATACCCTCAAATCAGGGGTATAGTTGGTTAAGAAGGGGATTTTTCGGATATGTCATTCAGGTTCTCCAGCCCTTTTTTGAAGGTATTCTTGGGATGGTCATCCTCCCATTCTTTCAGCTTACCATCACCTCTAGTCTCTTTGTGATCATTTTACTGCTACAAGTTGGAATATGGTTGAGCATTACAAGTCTGTTCAGAATATTGGACTGGCTGCTAGCCTTAGGAGGAAACACTCCTCAGATTGGATGCTAGGAGGGTCAGAGGAGGATAGGCAAGAGTTGGCTCAAATTTTGGCCTCATAGGAATGTAATTCCATGGTAGGACAAGATGTTTTGGCTTGGAGGAATTGTGATTTATTTGGGAAGTATTCTATTTTAGTAGGTTATGGTGAGTTACTTAGGCAGGTGCTTGGGGACATTGAGGTTCCTTGGTGGAAGCAAGTGTGGAATAAATTTCTATGGCCCAAGTGTAGTTTTTTTCTGTGGCTGGTGGCACAGAACCAATACCTTACTTGGGATTATAACTTGTGTAAGAGAGGGTTCCAGGGTCCCTCGATGTGTGTTTTGTGTAGTAAAATTGAAGAGAATGTCTCTCATCTCTTCTTTCAGTGCCCCTTTTCTAGGAGGCTTTGGCACCTTTGGTAGGATGTGTGGAACTAGGCTTGCCGACATGTCTCTTCTTTGGCAGAGTTCTTTTCCCAATGGGGGAAGGCCCTTGTTAAGACTTCTTTTCTTCAAGTTACTTGGGCTCTAGGACCAACCTTTATTATCAGGAATACTTGGATAGAGAGGAACTACAGGATTTTTGAAGATGTAAAGTTGGTTCTCCAACATTTGTGGTGGAGGATTCTCCATTCAATGGGTGAAACTACAACAGCTAAGTGTGACTTGGCTAAGGGTTTGGATCCTGGAGAGGTTGTGTTTTCTACTCGTCTTCATCTTCCTCTTCAGAGGGGGGCTACTTAGAGTGTTAGTCAGGTCAAGAGAAATAGATGTTTTCATCCCCTTCAGAAGATAACTAGGGAGGGGCATTGGAGTCCTCCCCCTCAGGGTGTGTTGAAAATCAACATGGATGGTTCTACTTATGGAAATCCTAGCCATGCTGGTATTGGAGGTGTTTGAACTAGTTCTGGGACTGTTGAGTTTATTTTTTCTATCTATAAAGGGTTGGTATACTAACAATGTGATGGAGGCTCTTGCCATTTTGTGTGCCATGGAGCATGGTTGTGCTCTTAGGTGGAGATAGATCATTTGTAAATCAAACTCTTAAGTGGTGGTGAATTTTTTGAAGAGGCAACAGTGAGAAGATGTTACTTGGAAGTTGAATATTATTATAAAACGAATTCTTAATATGTGTGCTTCCTTAGATTTTGTTTCTTTCTATCATATTCCACATGAATGGAATGGGGTTGCAGATTTTTTGGCTAAATGGGCTTTTGATCATTTGCATGATTGGCATATTGTGGATAGGGGTCAATTACCCCTAGATTTGTCACAAAAGTTGGACCAATTTGTGGATATTGATAGGGTGTGTAATTCCCTTGCTTTGTACTATTCTTTTTGGTTTGAATAACTTTTTACCCCCCTTTAGTAAAAAAAATACTTTCCTCCCATTTTCTTCTTTTGTGCAACAACACTCACAATTGACAACCATAGACTTTGTTATTCAAGTGGTTGAGAAAAACAACACTTTCCACAATTGCACATGGCTTCATAGCTATTTAATAACATTTTGGAGAGCCTGCAAACAACACACATGCTTCAAAAGCTTTATATTTCTCCCTTATTTGTTTTTGAGTTCAATACACATGAAAATGAACATGAAGATGGCTTTAGTTTATCCCCTCCCACTCTTCTTTCTTTCTTCACTATCTTGTTATATTTCTTTGCATTTTGCTTCTATTTTTTATTCTTTTGATCAAGAAGCTCTTATGTCTTTTAAGTGTCCACTTTCTCTCGACCCCAACAATTCCTTTTGCAATTGGACTAGTGTTTTCTACTCTTCTCATCATCAACGTGTGGTTTCATTGAATCTCATAGGTATGTCTTTAGTGGGGCCCATTTCTCCTTTCCTTGGCAATCTCTCATTTCTTAGAGTACTTTCTCTTTGGAATAACAACTTTCAGGGCCAAATTCATCCTCAGTTAGGATGGCTTTTTTTCCTTAGAATACTTAGATTATCTTTGAATAAATTGCAAGGCTCCATTCCCTCCAGTTTGGCTAACTGTCATTCTTTGCAATGTTTCATATTATCCTATAATCTTCTGAGTGGTAGTATACCTTTCCAACTTATCCTTATTTAACATTTAGAGAAGCTTATTTCAAGATAAAATCAACTAATAGGCACAATCCCACCTTCCCTAGGAAATTTATCATCTCCAGTTAAATTGGAGTTGGCACAAAATAAAATCCATGGTGATATTCCTATTGAGTAGGCTATGTTTACTCAACTCAAAGAGCTTAATATTGGCATCAAAAAGTTGACAAGAGTAATTCGTATTGAATTGGGTATGCTTACTCAACTCAAAGAGCTTTATCCTAACACCAAAAAATTGAGAGGAGTGATTCCTAAGGCCATTTCCAATTGTACTCTTATCCATATTTTACAATTATATAAGAACCAATTAACGAGATACATTCCCTTGGAGTTAGGTAAATATCTCCAATTGGAAGCACTTTAAAATTATGGGAGAATCATCTTGTGAGCAGAAGTAGTGGCTTGTCTTTTCTAACATCCTTATCTAATTTCTCTTCTTTAGAATATCTAGAGTTGTTTGGTAATTATCTTAGTGGCATTTTACCTGAGTCTTCTATTAGCCAACTCTTTGATTTGACATTGGGGTCCAATGAAATTAAGGAAAACATACCAAGTGGCATTGGAAACATCACAAAGTTGTTATATTTAGATTTATCCAAAAATCATTTCAATGGTTCCATTCCATTAGCACTCAACCACCTTCCAAATATTCAAGTCTTGTATTTAGAGAAAAATAATTTAAATGGAAGAATTCCAAAAGTTTTTGGTCATACAAAATGACTTGGGTTATCATTGAGTGAAAACATGATTTTAGGGAAAATTCTAGAAAGTCTTGGTGATCTTCCACAACTAAGAGATCTTGTTCTCCATCACAATCAATTTTTTGGAAAAATACCTACTAGTCTAGAAAAATGCATCACTTTAGAAAAGGTGGACTTGTCTAACAACAAACTAGAAGGAAATATACCTCTTGAATGGATAGGTCTTACAAATCTCCAATTTTATTTCAATATTTCCAACAATTTTTTACAAGGTTCTATCTTAGTAATGAGTAAAATGGTAATGGTCCAGGCTATAGATGTTTCTATGAATAATTTCTTAGGTGAAATTACTACATTGTCAAGTTGCACAAACTTGTAGTATTTGAATCTTTCATGGAATTCATTTGATGGACCAATACCAACATCGCACAAGTTTGAAAAATATTCAAAATATTGATCTCTCAAGCAATAATTTGGCAGGTGTCATCCCAATGGCTTTCCTAGAAATGAAAATGCTTCAACATATCAATCTCTCTTCAAATAACTTAACAAGGGAAGTTCCAAATGGAGAAGTTTTCTCAAGAATTGATGAGTCAGAAATTTTAGGAAATGTTGGCCCTTGTGGCAAATAGATTAAATTACAGCCATGTTCTAACTCCAAACATAGACAATTCTTGGTCTCCAAAAAGGTGATAGTACCCTTTTTTATCGGCATTGTAATCTTCATCATGTCTTTTATACTATTTATAATTTTCTACACGAGACATACAAATCAAAATCCCTTTGACCTTAATATTGGTCCTAGAAGGATTTCATATAAGGAGCTTGTAGATGCAACTAGTGGGTTTAGCAAAACCAATCTATTAGGAGTTGGTAGTTTTGGATCTATTTATAAAGGGATTCCCAACAATTGTGCAAATATTGTTGTTAAAGTTCTCAATTTCCAAGATAAAAAAGCTATCCAAAGTTTTGAAAGAGAATGTAATGTGTTAAAAAGAGTTAGGCAAAAGAGTTAAGCACCACAATTTGATCAAAATCATTTTAGCTTGTTCCAATCTTTATTTTAAACCATTGGTTCTTCCATTAATGTCAAATGGAAGTTTAGAGAGATGGCTACATCCTAAGGGATGAGATAGATGCAGATTAAACTTGAATGAATATTTAAGAATAGAAAAAGAGATAGCACAAGGAATGGCATATCTACATCATCATTGCTTTGTACAAGTCATTCACTGTGACATAAAATCTAGTAATGTGTTATTAGGGGATGAAATTATTGCACATATAGTAGACTTTGGCATTACCAAAATCCTATTTGGAAATTTAATGGATTCATTGAATTCTTCAGATACAATGAAGGGTTCCACTAGTTACATTGCACTATGTATAGATTTTTATATTTCAATATAGATTATCATTAATATTCTTTTGTGTTTTATATTGATGTTTCAAATGGTTTGATAATTACTAGTAATTGTATTTTATTATAGAGTATGGGATGAGTTCAACAAAAGGAGATGTATATAGCTATGGAATTCTTTGTTTAGAGTTGTTGACAAAGAGGAGGCCTATAGATGACATCTTTGTAGAAGGAATCAATCTACCAAAATGGGAAAGTATGTATTTTCCAAATAGAATGATAGAAGTGGTGGACAAAAATCTACTGAGAGATGTTCATGGACCAAATATGTAAATGGTATTGGCATGCCTTACTCAATTTATACAAGTAGGATTGGTTTGTACAAGCGAGCTACCACAACGACGCCCAAATATGATGGAGGTAGTTGAGAGATTAGAGAAAATAACAAGTACATTTCTTCCTACTCCTAGATCTTTTCAATTTCCCATAGATATCTCTCCTTTTCTTGGGAGTACAAGTGGTCCTAGAAATACCACTGAAGATTGGTCTACATCTACATCTTAGCTACATAGTTGTTAATTATTATTGTAAATATTTAGTATTTTAAGCTTTTCCATATTGGTTTAGTTTATAGTGAGATTATGTAAGTAGTCAATTCTTAAACTTGGAGAAAAATATGGAGATTTAAAGGCAGTGTATGATTTCAAGCCAAACATGTTTATTGATTGATTAATTATGTAGATAAATAAAAAGGATTTGAAAAAATGATTTTGGGCTTTTATTCTTAATATGTATCTTCATTCTTCGCAATATGTAAAATTTAGCTAAATATATAAATTTTAGGTCACTTCTTTTGGAGTGGGTTTAATTATTTTATTTAATAGGACCATTATTTTCTTAAAGTGATCAAATGATATAAAATTTACATATCCTATAAAAAAAAAATTAAAATAAAAAATGTATTTAAAAAAATAAATTATATAGCCCTAATATAAATGAGGATTTTTGCCACCATCAATTCATCAAGATAATAATTATTTTTGTAAGTGTTATATGGAAAACAATGGAGGATGTGTATTTTCATGTAAAATTTGTTGAGTTATGTAATAAATTTGTATCAAAGATGTGAAATTTAATCAATTATAGTTTTCTCTTTCAATATAATATGTATGTTTTTCAATAAAACTAATTATAAAAAAAAAATAAAAAATACATTACTCTTTGACTACCAAAGCAAAAATATAAAAATATTATTAAATAATATTATTGGCGAGATACTTTAACCTCCAAAGTGTAATTATACCACACATGCCTCTCATTATTTTATAAAATCAAGTTATTGATTATTCTCTCATACTATATTGACATTTGTTGTGAAGCTAAGCACACTCTATGTAAATCATTCCATACATTTTGCACCCAAATTTAATATAAAATATAAATGGAAAGATATATTATACTTGGAACCCTCTTTATAGAAAATATATATATATCAAGTTAACTTTGAAAAAAATGGTACGAAATGATTAATATACACAAGAGTAAGATTAGACATGGTGGGGTAAAGGTGAGGGACATAATACATAGGAATAGACTACAATTGGTAAATACATGTACCATAGTAAGAAGGGGGCGTGAGAAAGTAAAAATGAGAAGGGACATACTAATGTCCAATTAGGAATTAAATATGAGAGATAAAAGCGAATGAATCACATAAAGATGGATTAGGATATCTATAATTAAAGGAATGAAAGAGGTTGTAAACAGATAAATGAGAAGGAAATGTGTTTAAAGAAGGTGGGAAGTAAGGTAAAGAAGGATGGTTGAGTAGAAGAGAGGTGTAGAAAGGTTACTTGTAAATTATCCATGTTTTATAAATATGTTTGGTGACAAAATAGTGTTTGAATTGGAAGTGAGAAATGATTATAATGTTTTAGTTCATTATTTTGTATGTGTATTAGTAGAAGAAAGTGAAAGTATATCAAGTTCACTAAAACAAAATTTAACCCTCCTCGTTTGAGATTAGATTAAAATTTACTTTATATGTGTCTAAAATACTAAATAAATCAATCTTATGTTAAAATTTAGAAGAAAAATAATAATTTCATAACTATCCTAGTATTAAAAAAACACATAATTGAGAATTAAAATTGGTAGGATTATACTACAAAAATAAACCTAGAAAAATGAGTAGAAAACATGTTTTATTAAGAAACAAATCATGTAAATGGGTTAAGGATTACTACATTATCATTCATAGTAAATTTGATTTCATTTTGAGGTTTAATATGTATAATCATTACACACTCATGGCTAGGTTGATAGTGCTCATGTACTTGGATTTAAATGCCATACAACTTATATGATCTACTCACCTAATTCTCTTGATCCTTTGTTTCTAAAAAAGTTATGAGGTTTGTATCCAATACTAAGATAACACTAATGGGACATTAGAGGAAATGAGAAAAGGGATTTCACTATGGGAAAAACTACCTCATTTAGTCATCTATTTATCATTTTCATTATCCAACTAGTAGAAATAGTAATATTGGAAGAGTGTATATCCACAAATGAGGTGTATTTGGTGGTGTGTGAATTTTTTTTTTATATGAAAATTAAACTATAGGTTAGATTTTAGGTTATATTCATGGGTGTGAGTGGAATGGAGGATATTAGATGGAAAAGGTTTTGGATCAATTAGAAGATGAATATTAGGAAGATTTTTTTTAGCAAGAAACATAGGAATAAAAGGAACATAAGATAATATTAAGGAAATGGAGGATAGGGTTGAAGGAAATAAGAGAATTTTGGTGATGGGGATGTAGAGTGTGGCAAGGTATAATTATTCAACCAAACCTTATTCAATTATCTTCAAAACCCTAAAAAAAATAGATTGAATGGAATGGAAAATCTCCATCCTCACCTATTTCCTACTAACTTTCCTTCCATTTTCCCATTTCTTTTATTTTTCATGAAAGAAAAATCAATACTTAATTATTAACTAGTGTAGAATATGTTATGAAAGTGGTTAGAAAAATAAAACTAGTTTTTTCCATTACACATTGATTTTCATCCTTTTAATAACATTAGGGAGATCCTACAAATAACAAAGAGGCTTATAAAGCTTTATATTTCTTAAAAAAAATTTGTGCTTGATACAAAATAAAATGAAGATGATGAATCTATTTTGTCCTCTCCTATTCTTATTTCCCTCTGGATTCTTCTCATTATTTTGATGAAGAATCAAGCTTCTGTCTTGTATAATTTCTCTTTCCCTTGCCCCAATATTTTTTTTGCTTGATTGTCCTCCTCATCGTTCCTTTTGCAATTAGATTGGTGTTATTTTTCTTATCACAATTGGTGCATACTTTCCTTGAATCTCATTGTAACTTTCCTTAGTGGGGCTCATCTCTCCTTTCCTTGGAAATATCTCTTTCCTTAGATTACTTTATTTCATAGATAATAGCTTTAAAGGAAAAAATTATCCTCAATTAGGAAAGGTTTTTAAACTTAGAATACTTAGATTGATTATAGATAAACTAGAAGGTTACATTCTCTCCACTTTGGCTGACTTTTATTCTTTGTAATGTTTTATACTGTCCTATAAACTCTTGTGCACTAGTATACTGCCAGCTTATCCTTCTTGAACATTTATATTTAATCTTGTTCTAGGATCAAACACACTAGCATGGAAATTCCCATATTTCCTAAGAAATCTATTATATTTGGCTACTTTGAATATGGAGAAAAATAGACTCCATAGTGATATTGATATTGAATTGGGTATGCTTACATGACTTAGAGTTCTTTATCTTGATATCAAAAAATTTACATGATTGATTCTTGGTATCATTTCTAATATCATTCTTCTATGACCTTTGTCATTATCGAACAACCAATTAATTGGCCACATTCCTTGGAAATTTGAAAAAATATCAAATTTACATGAACTATATTTATGAGGAAATAAACTCATTGGATAAATCCTATCTTCCCAATAAAATTTTACTCTTTAGTTGATTTATAGTTGTAGGGAAACATACCACATGGTGATATCATTTTTTATTGTGTATGCCTACTCAAAATATAGTACTTGAACTTGAAACAAACTACTTGACATGAGTGATTTCTAATTCTATTTTTAACTACAATCTTGTGAAAATAATTTAATTAAATAAGGGTGTGTATAAAAGAATGGGGAAACAAAAAGTAGCCACAACCACTTTTTGGTCCATCTAGGATATTACCATAAGCATGTTATAGTGTGCTCGCATTATTTCTAAGATAAATAGAAAAAAAATCATGAGCTCATTTGAACCTGACCCCCTATCTGTATAGTAGCTAAACATGAGAAATAAATATCATGTATAAATTTTGGAGTTGATCAAGTCACTAAAAAAATTATGTGATGATTTTGACAAGGTCGAGGAGGTAAGTTTTTTTGGTTATTTAATTGTATAAATTGAATAGAATACCAATTTGGCAATTAATTTTATTGAATATTTTCTAACTATCAATAATTGAACATGCTTACAAAACTTCACCAAATGATGAACCTAGTGAAGAGCATGTACAACCTAACCCTCAAAAAATACTTTATCAATTGCTTCAAATTATCCTCAAACACAAGAAAAAATTATATGTGAAATTGAAAATAAGAAAAGGGAATTCGAAGCATTGATTGATAACTTGCTACTAATTTTTTGGGTAGATAGCAAATTGCAGTTAGCTGGAATTTGGCATAAGGGTGGTAAAATTTAGTTGGGAAGTTGTACTTATAGGGAATAATTAATTGAGTCTTTTGGGAATTGGTGAAACAATGAAGGGATTTGCATTGAATGAAAAATCAAAAAGTAACCTTCGCTACCACTGTGATTCCCAACTTAATAGTGGGCTTCATTGCCTACAAGTTAAAGAAAAAGAGATTACAAATAAATATCAAATGAAATAATGAAAATGAATATCAAAGAAATATCAAAAGAGAAAATTCAAATCTTTAGGCTATCCAAATATCTCTACCAGGGCTATAGACACCTGACTGACAGTAGAGCTATGTTTGGGGGAATTATAACCTTGTCGAGGCTATAGACACTTGGCTAGCAGAAAGGCTCTATCCAAGGTTGGCTTTGGAGGACTACTAAATGTAAGAGAGGGGGACCAACCACATCAAGACTCCAGGTCACAGAGAGCTGAGAGTAGAGAACTGCCCTAACTTACCTCACTCTAAAGGGTGTTTTGGGTTGAGGATCAAGAATGAAGAGCATTATGAAGTACTTCTATCACTCTATAGACCCAAAATTATATTTGGGACTAGACGAGCTAGTTTTTGGAGTCAATACTACACCTCAGACAACTCTCTATTCGAGGATGGTAGTGCGGGTCTAGGATGATAATGCGGCATGCTAGTATCTCTCTAGCACACTAGCATTCATATGGTCAGAAAATGTAAAATGCAATAAAGGACACCAAAAATTGATTAAACAATCTTGCTGACTAATCTAAATAAAATAATTTAAAGAATGATAAAGCATGAGAGATAAGTATAGAAATGATTTAATAAATAGATGAACATGAGGGTGACGAATATCAGCTCACAAAAGCATTAGTTTTCCAGCGAACTCCACACACAAGTTCACCTACATATAAGTGAGAGGGGAAAATTGTTGGGGCTATAGAGGAGCCTGCCTCATTCAGATCCCCACTTTGGTGTTTCCACCTCCACAAAGAGCTATAAAAGCAACAAACTAGAAAGTATGATAAAGAAAATAGAAGAGAAAGAGATATTTTTGAACACTACAAAAAAATACTATGCTACTCTATCAAACCACAAAAGAGAGAGTGAAGCATTACCACCTCCACCCAAAGGATCTCAAGTTTAATGATGGGAGAATGCAAGCAACAAACTTGGAAAAGTCACCACAGCCGCAATGGTGATGAAGGGAGATCTCGCAAGACTCCAAGCTCATGACTTCTATTGTATCCTTACACAGACAAGATGGAGTGAATGGAGTAACCAACTACTACAATGCTCAACAAAGCTATCAAAATACTTGTAGAATGCTTCAAGAGTATGCTCAAGAGATCCCAAAAGTGTGTAGAGGATGAAGAAGATGGAATTGATAGTGAGGATTGCTCTTTTGAAGGTGGAATGAGAAGGAATAGGTCATTTTTGGGTCATTTGGTCAATAGAAGGACAATACAATTTGTCCTAATGGGGAGTGTAATGTCTTTGCAACTTCAAATTCTAGAATGTGTTAGGGACGACAGTGTTCCACATAGATGTCTGCACGCCGCACTCGCATCCCCTACAAATATTCTCTCATCGACACATAGGACAAACACCAAGTGGGTGGAAGGCAGGAGGGTGATGTGGAATTTCACCTTTGAGTTTTATTTTCTAAGGTGAGGGTATACAAAAATGGAATTAGCTTAATGGGTGAAAATTTGCTTCTATACACTAAATTATGTAGTTCAATGTTAATGAACTAGTTTTTCACCAAGTTCCAAAGATTGGAATTAAGCACACATTGATACTTTATGGAGAAAATTTATAATATCTATGCCATAATTTAGGTAAAGGTTATTGGGAATAGGATTCCATTTAATTGCAATAACAAACATATTTCATGTATCTCCTAAGTCCTTGGAAAGTGTTTCCCAACACTAGGATTAGAAAGAGATTAAATTCGAATGAAATGAACATGTAAATTGAAAAATTAATTCTAATTGATAGGAACATGTGGGGACAACCAAGAAGAGCTCCTACAAAATAGGAGCACATGGGGCACCCACATGGAAGGTGGAACCCACCTTGAGTTAAGTTAACTGTTTGGAGAAAGATAACAGTTCAGTAATGCATGTAAAGATCCTAGAAGTTAGGAATTGATGTTTACATGTATGGAGTTTAGTTTAGTTTAGTTCACTTCAGTTATGGTTCAATTATCTTCAATTGCATGTGGTTAGTTTTAGTTGAATGCTAGTTGAATTCAATTGACTTGGCTAATGATTTAAGTTGCATGACAGATAATAGTTGATACATTCAGTTAAGTGGGGATGATCAATCATGCATGATTTTTGTATGAATGGTGGAGAGATGTGTTTTAGTTAACAAAGATGGACTTGGACCCACCTTGGGCACCCAAGTTGACATCTTGGAGTTAAAAATTTTGCATGAGATGATATTTTAGAAGGTTGTGTTAAGTGGGCCCATTCTTGGGTTCCAACTTTGAGGAGAAGCTTACAAGATATCTTCGAAATCAATGTTGAGTTATGACTTCAGTGTGGGATGCCCAAATTGATGAAGGAATTGGTTTCACATTGTTTTTCATGGAAGAACTCTAATTGAAAAGAATAGGCATATGTTTTGTGAGATAAGATTTGTGCTTTGTAATTGTAAACTCTTTGGAGTTTACAAGGCTCATTATTGTCTATTTCTTGCAGCAAGTTGAAGAGAGTTTATTAGATTTCATTACAGGTTGTGAAGAAGAATTGTTGAAGGAAAAAGAAACATCTCAAGGAAGGATTGATAAAGAATTACTGTAATCTTGTTCTAAGGTTAAATAATACAAGGACTGTTGATTCTGGTGGTGGAGTTTTTTCCCAAAAAGGTTTCTCCACGGTATATGTTGTGCCACTTCTATATTATGATCTTATTCTTCTACAATCTTCTGTCAACTTCTACAAATGGTAAAATGAATTTGAATAGATAATCATCCACAAAGAATTTGTAACAAAGAAAACTTAATTAGATCTATAGTATAATAGTTTTACAAGTTCTAAAGCTACATAATTACCTTCATTGTCAACAAAGGTAAGGAGCTATTGCTAGAAAATATGCATAAGTTATAATTTATAGCGAGAGATCTAGTCTCGAGTTTCTTTTAAGTTTGGCTTTGTTGGTTGCAAGTTATTGTGTGGTCTCACAACATGCCCCAAGAACATAAGGCTTGAGGACCCAAGTGAAAAAAAAATAAAAAATAACGCTTATGATAGGTGTTGGTTGGCAAAGGATCACCAAAAGTCAAGGTTAAAACAAAGTCTTGAAGTAATTCGTGATTTTGACATACCAAGTTTTGGGTACTAGAAGGATAGGTTGGTTGGAATGTCTAATGAAAGGTTTGGTAAGTTGTTGTGAGTCAAAAGTAAAGTCTAGGAAATGTGAAGGTTCTGGTGGAAATTGAGATCCAGGTGAATTTTGTTACTGATAAAAGCTAAAGTTCTCGGGTACTAGGTACCCAGTAATAATGTTGAGTTTTAAGGTTTAATTGTTTATTTTTTCTTGGGAATTAAAAATGTTTGTTAACCAACTTAAAGGGATAATTATGTGAGAATGCATTTAAATTGTGTTATTTATGATTTTATTTAAAGGATGATTTATTAGTCATGATTTTATTTTTAATGAGTGTTTTATAAATGTTTTAAAAAGGGATTTGATATGTGGAATTTTTTATGTGCAGGAGGAACAAATTGTGATGCAGTATTCAGGTATGAACGGTCAAGAAAATTTGGATCACAAGTAGTGATATGACTAAGTTGGGTGGTGTAGTCTAGGAGTCCATGCAAAGGAAGAGCTTGAGATGAAGAAATACTAGGAAGCCTAGTATTATGCATGTGACGAAGGAGAGTGCCTGAATCTGGGGTAATTTACCTCAGGGTGTTTTAAGCCCGAGTCAAAACCTGAGTGTAGGAACCAAAGTGCTGGTGGATTGCAGTATCTATATCCAATTCCACTTGATCATTCTAAATATCTGATAAAGGAAGTTCCTGTATTTTGTTTGAAAAATCTACTCAGTTCCAAGTTAATGTCCTAATTATATTTTAAAGATGGAGGTCTCGAAAGATTTTAAAGTGTTGAAGAAGGTTGACATCTGTTGACTTATTCAGTAGTTCTCCTACCACTTATCATATGGCACAAGTCTTGTTATGATTCATCCTTTGGATTCCCTCTTATGCACTAGTTGAATTTCCCAAGTGCCTTTTTCTTATAAAAGGTCAAGAGATGTTTCATTTTAAGTTAAGTTCAAAATTTGTGGATGTTTGAGAAACAAAACTTTTTCAAGTTTTATTCTTTTTCCTATTTTTTGTTCCATTCTAGATTAAAAACTTGTATGTTTCATTAGAAGCTAATCAATATTAGAGCCAATTTGAAAGCTATTTCCTAATCTGAAATCTTATGTAGTTGATTGTTTGTTCCTATCAAACAAGACTATGTGTTGCATCATTTAAGGGTGCATGCTGACACTATCTGGTGACAAATTATCCCCCTTTTCTTTAAAATATTGCATCATTATGTGCCTACCCGTGAAGCAATCTAGTGACGCATGGAATGGTTTTATCTAGTTTGGTTATTTCTTGAGGCATGCGTGGATAATACTTGGGAGAAATTTTACCTTTTTAGTAATTTTTTATGCTTTATTTTATAATTTAGATGTTTAAATTTAAGAAAATGTTCCAAAAAAGTAATGAATGCATGGAGTTTTATTGCAAATCTTTTGATTCCATCATAAATTTTTGAATACTTATAGCTAAATCTACTTGGATAAGTGCAAGTTATTTGAATTTCATGAAATATTGTTGCAAATTTGTTGATTTCATGAAGTTATTGAATGACCGGACCAAGATTATTTTCATGTCTCCATGATACCTTGCAGAAAGTTTGTACAAACATTTACCCCTCATGTGTAGCAACATTACCACAACAAACCCTAGGCAAACCTAGTGCATCAAGACCTAACATAAATGTGGGATTAAGCTGAGTTAGTCTTACGTTTAGGTTTTCCCAATGCAATCTTGAAAGAAATATAGGTTCCCGCAGTGTGTCTGTGAGGATTATTTATCTATTTGTTGGTGTGTGACTAACATCCACATCAACAAGTGGATGGCACCTTTGGTGTGTTATTCTATAAATTGGGACCTCCATTCATTGTAAAGGAACTTCTTCTAGACTTCTTCTGCCAACATGAGAGTTTTGGAAAAAAATTTGCAATTTGGGGAAGGGTTTCAAGGTGAGTGTTGCAAAGGCTTGTCTAGTTTGAATATGTGGGTATTTTAAGGCTTAATGCCAAGGAATATATGATGTCAAGTCGTATGCATGTTGAATTGTAATGAATTTAAACATCATCTAGTTCTATTGTAAGTTGCTCATTTGACTATAAATAAATTTTTTAGTACTGTTTGAAGTAGAATTTTGCTACCTCACTCAGTAGCTTGAAAAGGCCCTTGAGCTTGGAACCACATTGAAATAGGGTTCTAGCATGAAGCATGCAAAGTAGTGATGGGAAGGCTAGGTTTTATGCTACTGTAAGACCCCACTCCACATAAGATTAATGTCAAAACAAACTTGTTATATGCTTTTCTTAAATTGATGATTAAATATATTGTGGATGATAGGTGATCTCTTAGCAATATTCTTGTATTCCATTTGAAATTATGTTTTATTATCACTACCATGAAGGTGGAATGCACTTGCATACTATGAAAATACAATTTGAAACTTAATTGGATTATTATATGGATATTTAGCTAATAGATTAATGTGATATACAATTGTTACTTATGATCATGTTGGTAATGTGCAGGAAGGTAATGGTGCTATCATGAGAAGAGAAGACCATCAAGAGAAAATTAAAAGACTTTTTCTTAAGGATGTAGATTTGATCCCTTTTGGGGGCCTAGAACAAGTAGAGTTAATGTTTTGGTAAGTTAACGTGGTGAGGGTGGTTGTTAAAGGGTTAAGTGATTATGTGTTTAGTGGGTACAAGTGGGGCTAGGGGTTAGGAACCCTTATCTAAGTGTGAAACTCAGATGGCTCTTTAGGTGGGTCTTTAAAGAGGGTTGTTGGTCAATTTCTTGGGTTGGGATGGATAAATAAACCCCCTAGGGTCTATACCATAGTGGTAGGGGTCCAAGTGCATGTTTCCTCTTTAATAAAGAAAAGACTCTCATTGATGAAGGTAGGAACACTTCACACCTCACCAAAAATTTGCATGTTGAAACTCCTATATAATTGGGAGAGGAAGAATGAGTGGGGTGTTACCCACTTCTCCTCTTGGAGAACTTTAATGGAGATGGTAGAAGGAAAGAGAAGAGGAGAGGAGTCCACCTCTTTGGAAAGAGAGAGATCAAGATGGCTTGGTTTGGAGAGGAGAGATGGATACATAAGTTCAATTCCTTCATTTAAAAGAAAAGAGATAAGTTCTTCTCATTTCCATTTATCCGTGTTTATTGATTGTAAAGAAGTGACATAGTGTATGGATTATGGTTGAAAATAGACAGTAGAGAATTTAGATGCTG
Organism: Sequoia sempervirens; assembly: GCA_007258455.2. Classification (NCBI taxonomy): domain Eukaryota; kingdom Viridiplantae; phylum Streptophyta; class Pinopsida; order Cupressales; family Cupressaceae; genus Sequoia; species Sequoia sempervirens. Next base: position 21,424,146 of record VDFB02358134.1, on the reverse strand, counting down.
GAAAATGGGTTCTAGGTTAGTTTTATTCCTTTGTAAAAAAATGAGAGAAGACTCCATCTTTCATAGTGGAGCTTATAGAATTCCTTGCTCGGGGGTATGGGTAGAGCCCACGAGGCTTCATGACACCATTACGGTTGGGTAGAGAGCAAGCCTTGATTAGTTGCATGTCCTTCTTGTATCTCCTAAAAAAAACAAAAATTATGATTTGGAAAGTTGGTGTCTTGATGTAAGATGAAAGAGAATGGGAAAGAGCAGGCCTAAATTCCTTTGCATGTAAATTCATTACTTATTTTGTTTATATAATATTGGTAATGGGAGTAAGTTTAAATGAAGGGTTTCGTATCTGTCCAATAAAAGGATGTAAAGAGCAAATCCTTATGCAATGCTGCCATTTATTTTGTTTCAATGTAATGTTATAAAGATGAGGGTTTCAGTAAGTAGATGCTACTTGTTGTAAAATGAAACAATAGGAAGAGCATTCTATTTGTCTTATTGTGCTAACACAAAAGAATAGTATTTTGCTGAAAAATGGTAGAATGAAAAGGGTAGGGTTATTTTATTTGCATGTTGACCATCAAATCTTTGAATGTTATTTATAATATTGGGTTTAATTTTGTGTATTGTTGCATTGAGGAAATTGATTCAAAATTTTCTGAATATGATGCATACTTAATACAAAATCAACCCAAAGAGCTCTATAAATTACAGCTGTAAAGAACACAATTTGTTAGAGTGTTGCCTGGTTATCATCCCTTACAAAATATATAAATATATAGATAGTGCACTGCATCTCTTTTTTCCTCCATGCCTCTGCCAAACCTACAGGAATAAATAGCAGATAAAACGAAAATATTAGAAAAAAAATGGGTCAAGAAAGAAATGCTAAAATTTGTTATAAACCATTCATTTGTGACTAATTTAGCTTGAAGAATTTAAAACTAAAAAAATAAAATGAAATAATGCAACACACTAGAAAGGAAAAACATGTTGTTAACATTACAGTCATAACTACCAGACAGGAAAAAAAGAAGAGAAATTAGAAAACTTAATATATAAAGTAACCTTAAGCACAATTTTGAGTAGCAAAATATCTACTAATCTGGTTAAGGAGAGATAATAATAATAATAAAACAACCCATGCTTTAGTTAAGCTACAAGAGTGCCTCAAAATTAAAATGATAAAATAATATGTCCAGCATCTATTCAGTTGCATAAGATACCTAATATCTTGAATACAACACATAGTATGACAAAAAAACAGAAAAGAAAGGAATGAGGCTATAACAAAAATATTGATTCGTTCAGCCTCAATCAGCAATTCAAAATTCCTCAAACTTTGAGATTAATCTAAGCAAGAAACTTCAAAAATTCCAGATTCCCTAATAGTGGTGCTCACGCGGGTCTCCCTATCATATGCGCGGACTTCAACCCACGTATAGAATGAGTACCTTGGTGCTGCCCCAGATTGGATGCTTGGTAGATGGTTGACTATGCAGATAATAAAATATGTTTAAAATGGTACCCCAGACATCAAGGATAAGTAATTACTCACCTGGAAGCAACCGCCCATAGCAATAGATAGGTCACCATTTAAGGCAGTTATTGCAACGTCCCATCATATTGTATAGGGCAAAGGGAAAATAATTATTAAAATATTGTTATATCTGCCATGCTGGCCTGGTAGTTGATGCGGAACTCACTATATAGTAGCTCCCTCCCACCAACCCAGCGTCCACTCAATTGAAGTTTGTCTTATTGCTCACCATAGGCATGGATGGGCGAGTACCATCTCAAGCCTTGAATTGAGGAGTGTTGCCCACACAAAGAAAAAAAAAGCCATCCCGTGAATCCTGCAACTTATTGGGGAAGCTTTCCGTTCTAACCAACAATTAATTCGAGCTTTGACAATGAAGTAATTGAACAGGAAGATACTCATGAGGTCGAGTCAAGAGACTGTGAATCTTCTATGCAGCAATATTAGTTACAGGACAAGATTTGGGCACTGGCTATAGCGGCGACAATTTGCACCGGCCCATGGATGTCTATGCCATGCCCTCCTCCTGCATACCCCTCTGACCGTCCATGTGCTGCAGCAGGCCGTATTTGCACAGAGTTTTTGGTTTACGGTGCCTAAAAAGACTGAAAGAGCTGGACAACAATGGATGGACGAACGGACGGTGGTTTTAAAAAAGAGCGCCAATTTTAAAGCGGGAAATTTGAAATTTGAAATGCTTCAATATCCCGTAGACCCATTTCAGAAACACCTTTTTCATGCAGGCAGGGAGGAATATGGCGGACAGCGTCTGCGATAGAAACAGGTATATTGATCTTGGGCTTTCTTTGCTGCATTAAATCGTAATGCTCTTCTCCTCCTCTGTTATTCCTTTCATTTTATTTTGACAGGAGATTTGGCGCGCCATTTGCAAAATGTTGTTTCTCCTCTGCCAAAATTGTTGCGACTGCTTTTAATGGAATCTGAAGGATATAATGTGCTTGTTTTTGGGTAAGCTTAAGAGAATGTACTCAGAGGAATCGACGTTGTATACAGAATACAAAAGGGCAGATCAAGGTACACAAAATCTCCATTTCTCTATTTGATTATCTGATTTTTTATTGTTGTGGCATAATGGTTTTTTATGGTTGTGGCTTAATGGTGGAATGGTTTTCGGATCCGTATTTTTACATGTACTTCCAGCAATAGAAAGTTTTACATTTCGTGGAGCCAAATTCATAGATGGGTAAGAGGAGTTTGATTGCAAAGGACAGTATTGAGGGCATTCATAAAGAAAAGGATCCAGAAAATTTTCTGTACGCATGATGTCCACGAGGTTTAGCAGTCAGTTACAAGAGTATAAGAATGTAATATCAAAATATTATACTTCTCCATGGGCACAAAATTTGGAGCAATATTTAATGTGAATGTAACCTTGTCGTTAAGAGAAGATTGGATACCGTTGCATAGTCAAGGTCGGACATACTGGTATCTCTTACGACATAAGGAGGATCCCACATGATGAAGTCCATACTATTTTGATGTTGGTGATAATGTATAGTTGAAGGCCAAGAAATTCGAATCAGATTTTAGATCATGGATTAAGAGAGGTCACGAATTTATATGTTGCCAACATTAATCACCTTCTACTAGGGGAGAGGACCTAGTAGTTGTGCACCCTAACTTTGCACTTCTAATTATCCTACATGGAAATTTCAAATCACTCCCAATTTTTTACAGCAGCTTACTTGGCAAGTCCCCTACTTATAACTAAGGTTTCAAGGCCACATCATCAAATATGATGCCACATCAGCATGCTTTTTGTCAAGGTGTCCAAAAAGGCCCAAAAAAAAAGTGAGACCAATACTTGTGAATTCAAAGCATGTTTTATTGAGCACTGATGTGGAATCATATGATTGGTTGCTTTTTAGATCAAAGGAATACATTTTGTTTAATTATGGGTAGTCATTATCAACACTAACAACTTTAAAGTCACAACTATTGGTCCAATATTGATAAAAACATTGGGCATTATATAAACAACTACTATCACAACCATTGAAACATGCTCAAGTACTAGGTCCTCTCCCCTAGTCACCAAAATGTGGAGAAACAATATACCGGTTATATTCCATTGCTCCAACGTAGAAGTTGCTTTGTTTGTATTTACTAGCATACTTGTTTTCTTCCTCAATTGGAGGCTAATGAGGGTTGCAAAGGTATTTTCATTTTCCCATTGAAGAATTGGAGGATCTTATTTTTTTTTATTCCTTATTGTTTGGAGTTTCTTTTGAAAGCAACACATCATTTGTCAAAGCAACATTTAAATCAATTTGAGCATTTATCTGTTTTCTCTAATTAAATTTGAGTATCCATATTTTTGAATGTATTGATTTCATTGTAGTTGGTTAGTTTCTTGCTTGCAACCAGCAATCGTTGGATCTGCAGTCATCAAAGTGGCACTATGGCACCTCAATCAAGGAGTGTTTTCTGCTAGATCTTTTAAAATAGACTGGTGGTCTCCTTTATTTTATTTTCTGTTATTTTGTTTGTGTTATGTTATTCATGTTGGGCTCGTTTGTTAACATCTCTAATCATTAAGGCATTGGAGAATTTAAATCACTACAAGTTATGGCAATGTAGGAGAAACCTAAGGCTTGATATGGCTAAAATAGATATTAAGTGGCATTTTGAAAGAAAATAAAGTGAAGTCATTTTCTATGATATCATGCCAAATTATAGTGAATTCTTGTAGATTTAGGAAATAGTTCATATGATCTATTAATTCGGTAGGATCTAGAAAATTTGATTCTTCTTTGTTCTAACAGTAAAAATGAACATTAATATATGACTTGAATTTTGTTGGGATTTCTTATTCACTTTCCTCTTTTTGATGATCAATGAATGTAGTTTGAATTGATAATACAAAAACATGTATATAGTTGATTCCAAAAGCAATATTTTGAATTTCTTATTCACTTATTTTATTTGTGGATCTATATAGGAAAACTTGTGGGCTTGCATATTGTTTTGGTAAGATTCTTTGACATGAACTTGATAAATTATTTAAAAAAAATTTCTTATTCAGCTATATAAATTTGATGTGGTTTTTGGATGTCTTAACAAGTTGACACTCCAATTTGGATAGAGGGAGTAGACTTCACACTTGAAAGCATTCAAAATATAAAGAAATCCTTGCTTGAGATTTAAGAGGAAAATGAGAACTCTCAAAATGTTGAGCACTTAGGAAGAGTAGTTATTATTAAAACTATTGTAAATGCATAAAAGATCTCATTGTAGAGAATAGATCATTGTTATTTAGTGTTTTTATCTTCCTATTAGAGGACCATCTTCCTCATTTCTATAATAAAAAAATTTATAAAATCATTAAGGATGACAATCCTTCCATGTAGCATATAGATTTTTACATCTATCCTATGTAAAATTGATGTTTTCAATAGATAAACTTTTCATGTACAAAATTTTATGCTCTTAAGAATAGATCAAATCCCTCTTGCCCTCTCTACTTTGTGTTCTCCCTAAAGAATCTCACTACATGGTGGCCAAATGTTTTGTTTTTTAATAAAATATAATTACTTAAAAGTTTCGATATAGTTGGTTGTGCTCTTGCTAGCATAAGATATTTTGTAGTGCTAAATATTACTAAAAGCAAAGCATGCACTTGAAATTATAACATAGTTTATAGTGATATTACTAAAAACAAAGTATGCACTTGAAATTGTGCAACTACTAAATGACAAGTAAAGAAAAAATAATTGCCACATAACAAGTAAAAGATATCTCAAAATAAAAGTCCATAGCTTGAAGAAGAAAGCACGTAGGTAATTTAATGGACAAATAGAAGACTTGGAGCATAGAAATGTTATGGTGTAGGTAATATTATTGATCTAAAGCAACATGAAACCATTAGTGAAAAAAATAGAGATAGTCTCAATGTCATGCATTATTATCCAAAGTATTACAGAGAAGAAATTGAATTTCAAAAATGTTGGATTCACAAGATAGTGTTAATTCTTAATTTTATGCATCATCCTCAAAATATACAAATATATAGTCAAAACATACCTAGATGGTTATAAATCATGTAAAGTATTAATAAGATGTGTATATTAACATAGTCTATGTAGCAAGGCAATAATAGTTGTAATATTGACAAAAGATGTGCCACAAATATTTTGGGTTCATCTACCAAATTATGTCATCATCATATGAAGGGATGCATATACATTATTAGAAGATAATGATGGCACCCATATTAATCAGGTGTTGTATTTATGTTTTAGTGCTTTGCATTGATTAGCAAAATGAACTAGCACTTAATGATATACACAAGAGAGAGGTGTTGAATGATAATGCTTAAGATATTTCTTATTCACATGAGGAAGCATAATGATCAATTGAGATTCTAAAATGATGGATACGCCATGTTTAGGGAGGTCACCATGATGTGTATATGATCATTAGTTATGTTTGGATGAAATGAAAGAAGATTGGTTACTTGATAGGGGCTTGCAAGAAATAGAAATTATTTTCAAAAAGGAAAAGGTAGCAAAGGGGTAGTGAGTAAAGAAAGTGGTCCAATGAAATGGTGAGGATTTGTGTCAATAAATGGTTGCTTGTTATAGGAGGAATATAAGGTTGAATTATACAATGCAAAATTCCTCAATATAGGCATGAACTTTAACATTTTGTCACTGTGCAAGCATTTTACTATGCATTGGTCTGATTAACTATTAGAAGCTGGTGCTTTCAAAAACATACCTGATTTGCATGTCCTCTCAAGTGTTTCATGGATACTTTAGGCCAACTTTATAATGTTAGTCTTTGTTGCGTTGGCATATTTTTGAATGAAGTCATTCCAAAACTATCCATTCATATATGAATGTACTCTCTGGGTCATAAACTGACAGGCTTCTTATTATTGCTTGTAAGATTTTGAAAGTTTTTGCATGTTGTAATGTGCAAGTTTGAAGATTAATAAATGCTAATTAAGGAGTTGCAATCTTGGCTTTGACTTTCTATTGTTGTTCACAAGCTTTGGAATTGGTCACAAGATGAGTGCAATGCAAGTGACAAGGTGTTATAATTTACCTCTGTTTATGCATGCCTGTGATGTTACTGTATCAGTCAATTGAGAATCTGAGAGTTTTATCGAGTTTATCATGTATATGCTCAAAATCTATTTTTAAGAGCTAATAAAGGGAAAATACATAAGATGAGTGAGATGATGATTTTTCCTCTGGACAAATGATAGAGAAGCAAAGCCCATGTGTTAAAAGATAAGCTAGATTAAGTGATGTGTGCTTTAAACTAATTGAGCTACAAGGTATATTGAAATGAAAAGGGTTTATCCAATGAAAGGTATAACCACAGTAAGCAAGGAAAAAACCAATAGGTCAACCTCCTAGAAATACCATTCTTTACACTCGTGGAAATTCCTAAGAACAATAATATTTAGACATGTACATGTTCTAGAATGATAATGTAGATTAGTTTTTTTTCATGCTCTAGTTAAAGTATTCCTCAAATGATTCTTTTATCCATTTCATAGGATTTTGTGAATGTTTATTGGATATGAGAGGATGATTAAATAAATATAATCGAATTCCTTGGAATATAAGTATATAGTATTAAATCACTCCAAATTTGAACCAAGTTGGATCAATGTGAGAAAGAAATAGTAAGGATTCAACCAAATTTTGAATTTAAATTTTAAAAATTTAGGGGTCAAATCCATAGGTGTAGGATCAATCTTGTATGTATGTGATTGGTTTAGGACATGGAAGTAATAGTATCTAGGTAGAGAATGAATTTGTAGATATGGGTGACAATAAAGGGGATAATAAATGTTAGATATGCAATAATATAAGTTTTTACATGCTTCATTATTATATTAAATCTAAGAAAAACCTTGAGTACATCTTCATTGCCTAGTCATTAGGTTGTATCAAGTTGGTCTTTCTATTCAATTTGTGTACAAATGTTGTCTCTGTACTATCTAATAAACCTTCTCCTTTGACAAAGTGAGGGATTCTTTCAAGATTGATTGTAGCACATATGTCTATCTCACTATTGTCACCTCTAGTAGGTGTCCATTCAAGGTCAGCACTTGAGAAATGATTTTCTTGGTTGGGAATGTCTTGCACATTTAGACAAATGAGTGATTCCCATTTATTCCGCCCACCCATTCTGAATAATATTAAGATGGTTAGTGGACCTCTATGTTGTTCAAATATGTATTTAAAAATTAAATCCTCTGCCATAAAGTCAAGAATATATAAACAAACATGGGAATATTATCATCCTAAAATTCAATCAAACCCCAATGAATTTACAAATAAGATCATTTCTCTAAAAAACGCTTTTACCACAAAATCAATTTACAAATAAGATCATATGGGACAATGTTCTGATTTGGGATGATGTTTAGATTTTGCATTATATGTTGGCATGATTTAAACTACATGATTTGTTCCCACAACATAATTTTTACATTAACATGGTTTCTTAACAATGGCATCAATGATCCAAACCAAACATTCAATTATTTTATATGATGACTTTAATCCATTGAGATAACACATTATTACTTGGATAAATTTGTGAAATTTATTTATACAATAACACTCATAAGCCTAGGTTTGTAAAGGAAGCTATTGGTATAAATGATGTAGATTCTTGGAAAGCAGCTATTGATGAAGAAATGACAACATTAATAAAAAAAGTAACACATGGGAGATTTATTATATTTTCCAAATGGAAAAAAAATGTTGGATATGAACATATGTTCAAGATTAGTAAAAGATAGTAAAAAAAATGAGGCATTGGTAAAAGAAGCTAGTGATATTGATAGTAAAAGATCCATTAGTGATAGGAAAAGGTGTCTCAACTTTACATTCCTAATGCTCATTTTAATATATTTTCCATGCACTTGCTATTTCATATTCTAGTGAATTTTATTCTTGTGGGAGAGTTTAAGTCCTATGTTGAGGATCCTATTTTTTTAAGTGATTTTTTTGCCTCGCTACTTTTAGGTGGCATAGTTTGGCCATGTGTCAACAATTTATGTTGTGTGTCAATTCATGATGAAGATAGTTACATATAACAAATTTTATTGTGTGTAAGAGAATACAAGAGGGAGTTTACATTGGAATCTTGATTAGCATTATGATATAGGTTGTTACACTTGTCATGGAGCATCATTTTGAATTTTGAATGAGAACAATTGGGGCACCTAAGTTTGGGTGGTCATATATGACAAGGTATGAAAATGCAAGAGTTATTTAAGGAACATGCTAAAAATAGTTAGGAAGACCAAGACCAAAGAGAGGCATTGGAATTTGAACCCAAGAAATTAATGCATGTCTCATGTGTTTGCAAGTAGTTTCCCCAAACCATTCATGGTTTATATTTTTTACTTCATCAATTTATTATTGCTTGGATTTGTAGTATGTATTATTGCTTTTAGGTACTATTATGTTATTTTGGAACCCACTCTCTTATCTTTCTTTCATTGCAAAATTTAGTCATGGCTTGTAATCAACACTTGTCCTTGGTCTATGACTTCCTATATAAAATATCTTCACATGTTTTCAAAATTGGTTGCATCTTTTCCATTAATCCTTAAGGAAATTATATTCTTTTAACAAAGAGATGGTGCTCCACACCCCATGGATACATATTGGTGTAATTTTCCTAACTATTTAACTAGTGGAGTCCTATTTACATGTCAAGTCTACTTAGGTCCTAGGAATATTCAAGTCATTTAGATAAGATTTTATATTTTTAGGTTTTATTAAATATTAGTGTCTTAGGTCATTTAATGATGGCTCATGTCATTTAAAATGACACAAGTCATTTAATTTTTTTCCATTTGTAACTTCATCACACATTGTCTATATAAGCAAGGTCATTTTACACTCTTGTAACATACCTCATCATCATCAGAATGAGGTATTCGAAAAGGTGTTACATGAAGCTGGGCTTGACCTCGAGTGGGCTAAAGAACATTGGGAATACAACAAAGGTTATATCCAATTAATGACTAATAAAAATATGTCTGTCGAGGAACTGGATGTGGAAAAAGTTAAAGAATATTTCCATAAGAAGATGGAGGAGAGTGCAATGGATGACATATCTCCGCTCTTCATGGATTTTGTTGCTAGGGAATTCACTCGATCAAAAAAATGGTGGAAGCTACCTTGAAATGTACCAAGCATGGAGAAGAGATGGCTGGTAGATGCCTTCTTAGTTCATACTTTTGGTTGTTTGTTGATGACATACAATTGTGTAAAGTTAGCCTAGACTTAGATTAACAATTGCTCTAAATTTCTATTGTTTGTTCATGCTTATGGTGAATGAATAATTGAATATCTACAGTCCTTTGAAGCTTCCACAAATTTCATGAGACTGTGTAGTAATTTGGTTAAGTGAAATTTTGTTTTAAGAAGGTTTTCCATAGTAAAATCCTCCATGATCACTATTCATTGTTGAATTTCAGGTCTAGGAACCTTCTCTCTTCCTTGCCCTTTTCCTTTTTTTTTTAATAAGTAACCTATGCTAAGGTTCATTGCACAAATTGTAAAGCCAAATATTAAGCTAAAGATAGAAGTTCAAATTGATGTTCGAACTTGTAGCAAATTGCACACTAACTTCCCACTTCGAAGAACTCCATTTTGTGATCCTACTTCCTTCTAGCCTAACTTCGTGAGTCCGCCCTATGATTACCACTTACTAGAAAAATAACATGATAGTATATGTATATCTAGGAATCCCTTTGGAATAGGAGGTCATATTTATAATATGTAGAAGTTCTTTTGGATAAATTAAAAAAAGTTTCTATATTGGATAAATAAATCCTCTCCTAGGCTAGATGAATTCAAGCGGCCAATAAAATTATCCTAGCTAGACATTTTTACACATCCTCATCATGGTTTCCTTCTAAATCATGCTATAACCAATTGACTATTTTCATCATAAGTTTCTTATGGGCTAAGTAGGAAATGAAAAATGGGTGCCAATTTCTTCATGAAAACACTATATCCAAGCTAAAGATCAAGGTGGAATGGGAATTATAAATCCTTACACACAAGGAACATTTCTAGTGGCAAAATAGATAGTAAGATCCTTACATGGAGAAACCTCTTGGGGATTTAGTTTCAAATTTAGACTACCATGACATCTTGAGCTTGGTCTTCTACTAGTTGTTAAGATAAAATTCTCCTAGCCTCATATTTTAAACCTTAGGATTTGAAGCAATTTAAAAGCATCTAGAAATATTTCCAATCAAAGTTTCCAGGCTTTGTTGGCAAAATTAATCCCTTAGACATGGTCTCTATTTAACAATTTCATCCATTTAGTAAAATAGATTGGTAAAACCTAATTTGACAAGCCTCACCCTATGTAAGAATTTATGTGGAAAGTGTTTGTTTAGGAAAGGGATACAAACATTTAAGGATATATGGGATGTCTTGTATCTCAATTGGAAAGATGGTAATATTCTCCAATTGAATAGCACATCTCTAAGTCTCAAATTTAGTATATTAGATCACTTATACTAGGTTTGTGACTTTATTAAATACTAGTGATGGCCTATTGGTAAAAATATAATTCATCTTTTGCTTGAAGCTATTTATAAGAAGCTTCTACTTCCCTCTTGCAATGATGTAAGGTTGAATATCAAATGGAAAAGCTCTCACTCAACCACTAAATGGTATAAACTTTGCCTCACCATTTGTAAGTCAAAGGTGGTGGTGCAAGCTCAACTTCTTGTTTGGAAACTTCATCACCATCATCATCTGATTGGAAATCATGTACATTTCTTTCAACCCTCTCCATTTTTTGTTCTTCTTTTGGAAAAATAAGAAACCTTCAAACATGCTTCTTGATATTGTTCCCATTCTAAAATCCTTTTTCAAACTCTCCTTTCAACCTTGCCCTCAATTTTCCTATGAAAATTTCATAGTGACCTGCTCTCTTAAGCATCAATGTGTCCTTCCATGTCATACATGAGTCATGCCATCAAACTATTCTTTTATATATTTGGAAGCAAAGTTGTTTTGCTATCTGTTCTAATAGCACCCTTTCTATGGGAATTTCCATTTCAAAATTTTAACATTCTTTTATAGGTGGAAAATTTGGTCAAAATTTTACAGGAAACCTTGTAGTCCAACATGAAACTTAAAGAGTAAATAGGCACTATTCATGATCAATTGGCTACTGCTACAAAGAAAAAAGATCAAAGATCAAGTTATGCAATTTCAGCTTGATAGTAAACTCGGCCTAAGTAGATATACTGTATAGTTTATAGATGTAATAGTCGTTAGTGTAGCCTTGTGGCTCTAATACGAGACTTTTATTTTGTTGTATCTCTATTTATTATAGCTACTTTTGTAGCTCCATTCTTGTAATCTAAATTGCTTTGTTGAATAAAAAGATTTTTTTTTTGAAAAAATATACATAATGAAGAATATATCAACTAAACAAACATCTTGTAGGTCAGTGACATCCAAACTTTGATTAACCACTTAACAAATAGATTTGACATGTACATATAAATTCACTATCTATTTAAACATTTGAATGATAAAAAAATATTATAACCAATATCATATGTTTTTAAAACTTTCTATAATATTTTTAAAAAAATATCTATCAATTTATTATATTCAATTATATTCAACAAGCCCCCTATATGTCATTTGTTCAACTTTAATTTTATCTATAAAATTACTAACTTTGAAAAACGTATTTAATTTATGCACCTTTAATAAAATTACTATTCAACAAGCCCCCTATATGTCATTTGTTCAACTTTAATTTTATCTATAAAAATTACTTAACTTTGAAAAAACTATTTAATTTATGCACCTTTAAATATATTTGTAAAGGTCGTTTATTTTCATCTACAATATTATTTAACAAATAACAATAATAAAAAGAATATTCAGTGCTTGTATGTCAATCGAGTTGCAACGCAAGCTAAATATTTTTTCAGAAAAACACATGCTCACTCAAAAATATATTTAGAATTTACACAATATGATACTAAGTAGTTAGCTTTCCACGTTTACAAAGCTGGGCCGGTGGTATCCAATCGCCATCATCGCTGACTTGACATAACTGTTTCGAGCACGCCTTTTCAGCAGACATGATGGTCACGGCTGGTCACATTTGACAAGTTGACAACAGTACTTGGATGCTACGAATAGCAGACGCCATAGACTGGTGGGTGGCATATGGACTAATCATTGGGAGTTACTAGCAGCGGGTATGTCAGGGATGGCAGGCCATGGGATGGTCATCAATGCCCATCGGTGCAAATTCTCACCGGCACTAGCTATGGAGGCCACAATTTGCACCGATGGGTCGATGGGCATTCGATGTCCTGCCATGCACGACAGACCTACCACTAACAGTTTGTTATTAGCCTGTACCCACCATATCCATCGCATCCAAGTCCGTTGGTAGAAACCGAAAATTACAAGTTGGATATTAACGCGGGACGCGCCAAATTTATGATTTAGTTAACATAAATTATAACTAAATTAAATATTTATTTTATTTTTCAAGAAAACTTGATTTTAATATATTTTTATTATAAAATATTTATTGATTTTTTTTAATTTATATGAATTTTTATTATTTTATTTAACTATTATTTTTCAAAAATTTAATAATATTTTTATATCTTCTTTATTTTTTAGTTAATATAAATTAGAATTAGAATTAAATATATGTAGTTTATTTTTTAAAAGAAAACTTGATTTTAATATATATTTATTAAAAATATTTATTGATTTTTTATTTATATGAATTTTTATTATTTTTTTAAATGTTTTTCTTAGTAACATTTTTAAAGTTTCTTTATTTTTTAGTTAGTATAAAGTATAACTACATTAAGTACATTTCTAATATTTTATCATCTTTTACATTAAAGTTATGTATGAGTTTAGAAATATAATGACAAATTTTGTCAATCCTTTTCATCTAACTTTAAAATATGTCTTTAATCTCTTCAGATGAGTTAGACAATAGCCATTGTGCATCATACTTTTGGGTTGACCCAAAGAGATAAAATTGATGGGTTTTAAACTTAGATTCATCCTATAAAACTATAATTATATTAACAAATAATTAACATACAAAAGTTACATTATGCCAAGAACATTTATTTAAATCTAGATTGAAAAATATATAAAGGTAAAAATTTGATAATTAGAATAATTTAAAGTATTTATTGATTTTTATTTTACAATTCATGAATATCAATATTTTCTCTCATAACATTCTATTCATCATCAACCCTTTGAAATTACACAATTCAATTAAAAACTAATTTATAAATTGTAAAATAAAAATTGATATTACATCCAAAAATATCCAATTTTAGTTATAATTTATATTAACTTAAAAATAAAGAATTTATAAAAAATATTATTAAATTTATGATTTAAAAAAAAAATTAATAAAAATTCATATAAATAAAAAAACCAATAAATATTTTGTAACTAAAATATATTAAAATCAATTTTTTAAAATAAAAAAATTACATATATTTAATTTTAGTGATAATTTATGTTAATAATATATATATATATATATATATATATATATATATATATTAAATTTTTTAAGAAAAAATATTTTAAAAATAGTAAAAATTCATATAAATAAAAAATCAATAAATATTTAGTAATAAAAATATATTAAAATCATTTAGAAAAAATAAAAATAAACTACATAAAAATAAACTACATATATTTAATTTATATTAACTAAACATAAAAAAGTAAGCTGCAATGAACGCACTGTCAGTTTGACAAAATACGGGCAGGGGTGCATTTTGTGCAGGTGATGGTGACAGCTCAGTAGGACGAAAGAGTTGGACAGCCGCAGCAGGACGGAAGAGTTGGAGTCAACGCCAGACAACAGCAGGTACAGGTACAAACCGTTAGCAGTGGCTTGCACGGGTGCAGGCATCGGATGCCCATGATGCCCATCGGTGCAAATTGTCACCGGCATAGACATTGCCCAAGATTTGTAGCTAGGTGTTAGATGAGGAAGGTCTAAAGAAAATTAAGGTTAAAATTTTGGCACTGGAATGTCATGCTTAAAACTGGCATCAGAGTACGTACTTTTGTCTGATAAATAAAATGGTTCGTGGCATAAGCATCAGAAAAACATATCAAATCAACAAAATCTACCCTGCCTTGCATTGCAAGTATGAACTCATTGATTCGACCTTTGGAATCCGTGAGACCCACCTTTGATCATGACCTGCACATTCAAGTTCTGTTAACTCTGTAATAGTGTATCAACAACTATCTTGCGTCCATATCAATGAGGGCTGATTAAACTAATTTTAGCCGTTCGTCATTCTTCCGGCTGTGTCCCACTGTTCTTCTTGCTTCCCTCGCCGCCGCCGTTGGTGTCTGCTCCACCAAACTCTTCCTTGCTGGTATTACCTTCACTTCTCTAATTTGGCGAGCTGCAGCCAGGAAATAAGGGTTTTAGAGTATGTTTATTAAAATGAAAATTACGGCCAAGATCCTGATAATGAATGCATTTAGGTTTTAGCATTGCGGCATCCCTTAGCCTGCGTAGTTAAGTATATACAAGCATAATTAATGTATAATTCATATTTTATATATAAATCATAAATAACTTAACTCTTGTGTCTCACATATCAAAAAAATAAATATTTACACCTATGCTTATTTCACCGCGGGTTTCCCAGAATAACTATGATTTATTAACTCCAACGGAACCTTTAGTATGAGCTTTTATTATGCAGTCAAATCGTTCTCCTTCAATTGTAGTACTGGAAAATTCATAGGCACTGCTATATTTTGAAATAATCACAGAACTTGTCTTCATTATATAATTAACGATATGAATAGAAACGAAGGATTGCTTTTACCATAATACCTCTCTAAAGACTTCTAGCAAGAAAGTCATAAGACTAGGATAAAAAAAAAATGTTCAGACATGAGTTACTTTATTTTATTGGAAAAAGTACCTTAAGTACTATTCTTTTGGTTTTTCTTTAATAAAAGAATAATATTAACTTATTTTATACCTTAAGACTTCTAATTACGTATCTTTTCTTTTTAAGAAGTGTTTATATTTTTATAGGGATAATTTAATATGTACTTTCAAGACTAATTTCTTTTTATAAAAGCCTCCTTTTTTAGTAGTATTTATATTCATATTTATATAAGGGTAAGTTAATTTATAAAAATAAATTAAAAAAATTATTAGAGGTGTATCATTCTAAGTGTAGCTTTGGGCATGTCAATGTGTATGTAAACTTCCTATTATAATTCAACACTCATTACATACTAATACGTTTATGACAATAGCCTTCAGATTCGTGCTGATATGGTTATATGCATTGTATAATACCTATGGTATGTTGTGGCTTAATACAAGTTTTCAATACTATTGAATGCGCATAATGTATATAAGTGATTGGATAACTCTCCAATATATATAAAAATTATATGTATTAATAAACATATGTTATCATATTATATATATAAATAAAAATAGATGTAAACAAATAGATATTTATACCATTAAGAGGGGTTCTAATATAAATTCTATCATATGTGGTACTCACGATATCATTATGGGGTTTTGATGAAAATGTGATTATTTTAAAAAGGAGTTCTTCAAGGGACATAATATTTAGGTTAGTTTTGTGACCAAAATAGTAAGAAAGATATTGTTATATGGTAGTATTAATATTGGTTTTATTGTAATGATGTTGCAAAGAAGTCCATGCTAATTAGCAAGTAGGAAGTTGAAAATAATAATAATTTAAGTTTAGTATTATCGCTAGCAATGGAAGCAACCCATATGAATAATGTGAAATTTCTTAAGAGGGAGTCCCATCCCGTTACCATGAATATTATTGATATTTAGGGGCAACTCCACCAACCTCATAATAGTGTCACTACAAAGATAATGATTGTAATAATGGAATTAGCATTAGTATTATGAGTAGTATTAATGTCTAGGGTGAATTGTATCAATGTTGTTTTAAGGGGATGTAAATACCTAGGGTCCTTTTAACATAAAACAACTCAAACCTCAAGGTTAATTTCTCTATACAATTAAAGGATCTAGTAACTATGCAACAATAGTACAAGTTATGACTTTCCAATATGGAAGCTTGGGTGAGAATTCATATCTTGGGAGGACATTAGAGTATGCAATATGTTATCAAGGAGAGTTTTGCTATTATCAAAATTTTGATCATAACCACATGGAAGATAGTAGATTATGTGGGGTTTCCCATCCAATATAACAATTCTCCATAGTGTTAAATTTGAGTAGTCGTAGTGTGCATTGGTGTGCAATGGGTATCATAGGTGAACCTTTCACCTTTAACACTTAAGAGTGTTAATTAGATTAGTTCATGGCTTTACAAAAACAAAAATTGGTTGTGTTTTTTAGCAAAAATCTTGGGCATGACAGCTACCTTATGCTTGTGGTGTCATTTGTTTGTTGATGTTGATGCCAACATTCTCTAAAGGTTTTTAAGGTTTTTGTTTCTATATAGTGTTAATGGTGGGTGGAAAATGCTTTCATGACTCATTCAGACATGGGAAGGTTACCAATCACAACCTTAAGAAAAAATTCAACTATAACAGTATTGGGAAGTTAAAGGTCATCAAATCTATCCTTGGCCTTCTTGGTTGCTCTAATTGATTTCCTAATTGTCTCTAAAGGTAAACTAAATCTTATAATCAAGATTATTGGATCAATGGCCAACGAACAATAGAGAGCTAAAAAACTATCCTCCTATGCACTTCAGTTCAATAGGACCTAGGGGGTGACCCTTAATGACACTAAACATGAATATTGCTACAATTGTATCATAGTGCCTAGCAAATTGACTTCATAGAAATGGACAAGGGTTTGTATGTTTGGAAGCATGAACAACATAATCCTTTTTATCTTCAAAATCCTATTATGAATAATGAAAATAATTACTAATAAATTTAAAAAAATGATTCTGAATTTGACTTTGAGTTTGAAAATTGTTTCTAAGACTAAGCGAAAGTCATTTGGGATGGATGGGTACCTATCCAAGGTTATAGAGTTGACAACTTGCACATATCCTTCACTACATTCTAAACATACTTTGATGATCATTCAATCATAAATGCCTCATATTAATGAGATCAACTAATGACTAACAGTGCAACTCTACTTAACAATCCTTTTGAAATGAAAATACTATCACCATTTTCACAAAAGAATTTATATTGTTCCTTAAGCATATAAAAATTAAAGAAAATAGTTCAAAACAACAAATGTGTATGAAGAACCCTTGAATCCTGAATTCTATTGTTGAGAGAACATCTCATTACAACATGGAGACAATACACATTAAGAACATGCAAAATAATTTATTCATATAAGCTGCAATCAAAATATGGAATGTAATTATAAGAAGATTTGCAGAAACATGAGTCTATTTCCCTACACAGAGCATGAAATCTTTTACAACCCACCACTTTTACAACTTTCAAAATATCAGAACCCCTACAACTGAAAGAGGCGTTTTTTAAAGAAGAAGAAGAACCAAGTCAAATTTCCCCTAAATGTGACAATTGACAAACTTGAAATCTTTGATTTGCAACTGACCAACATAAAGCAATATGTCATTTCACACTTGTCTTTATTTTTCCTCTCATCTTCTTTTCTGGTGCAACTAAAGTTAGTTTTTCAATCTTACCCTTGCAATCCTCTACACAAATTTCACTTGGGTGTAAAAACTCATTTGCTCCCTGTATTTCACTTACAGTGTAAAATTTTAACCCCTTGCATTTATTCGTCTAACTGGCAGTAAAAACATGATTTTGACATGGCATTATAACCCATTGGACTCCTCATAATATCATTGTTTCCTCTATGATAAAATGTGGCATTTTGTTGAACAGTTATCCTGCAACCAATTCATCTTTTAGCTCTTCCATTGTCTGGATGTCTCATCATCAACCTCCTACCTAGCACAAACTCTCTGCATACTATTTCAATATTTTCCATGGTGTTTAAACATCTACAACAGACTTTAAACACTGTCAAGTCTATGCAACCACCATAAATCATCCCAAATCACGATCAAAGACACTTCTAAGAGATTCAAATCATTACTCATACTCATGGGAAATTAGAAACAAAATAAATATGATCCAAATAAAGGCAAAGGTGAGGGAAATGGCTTTCAAGTAGTTAGTAAAACTTGCGGGTCATTTTTGGTTATGCTACGTCGGTTTTGAGCTTGTTGGGTGATTAAAAGTGTGTAAAACTCACTAAAAAACATAGCCAAGGAATTAAGAACCCTTCTGGAAAAAATTTGGACCAAGAAGCAACAAGATTCAACTGTTTTGCCAATGTCATTCCAGCACTGTTTTGCAAATATTTAGCAACCTTTGGAAGGCTGAAACAAAAAAATTCATCCATTAGACTACTTAGAAAAAATCCCCAAAGCATCTCACATGGTGAAAACAATTTTTGGTGCTGCTTTCAGTTTGTTCAAGGTTGAAATAATGCAAGAAATGCTTAAAAATGGCACTGAAGTTGTGAATGATGACAACAAACTTAGACTAGAAAGAAGCACATCACAGTGAGAAGGAAAATACGTGCCAACATTCCTCCAAGTGATAGGTGATGCAGGCCAATGAGACCCATTGCTCATCCACAACATTTCACAAGTTGGGTTGAAAAATTCCATCCCAAATTGCGATGATGCCAAAAATTTGCCACGTGGTAACAGTTCATTACATCGCACAGGAACAATGTGTCACAATTTTGGTCCTGAATGGGCCGGCTTAACTGACACACTCTAAGCGCTGAGTACTTAGGTGGCCGGGCCCATTCCCCTGACAATTTCGTACCCCATCACATTCAAGGTTTTGCTTTTTAGAAAGTCCGTAAACACTGTTCCTCCAATTTCACGTTTGAAGTATTCTTTTTACTCCGACATTCCATGCGAGAACAAATAATGTGAAATCCTTTCCTATAAATACTACGCTGCTGTAATATTGCAGCATAGTATTTTAAACCAAAAGTGTGCCCCTGTGTAGGAGATGAATTCGGTGTAACGACAGATTAAGATTAAATAAAGATGCACTGGTATTTAAATAATATAAAATTTTAAATAATTAATTAAATTGGTTTAACAATAAATATAATGAAACAATTGAAAAATAAAGGTGATAGAAAATTAAAAAATATTTAATAATAAATATATATAATGAAAGATTTTAATAAATTTTATATAATAAATTATTTTATTATTTTATTTTTTTAAATATATTTTTGTTGTGAGGGGTCTTTAATATATATAATGATTTCTTCTCAAGATTTATTTTTTTACTCTACAACTATTGGAAATTTTTAATTTTATTTAGTAAGAGTTATTTCTATTTATAATTATTTTTTAATTTGAATGACTCTTATAAAAAAATCTCAAGAATAACATAACAACAATTAATATTATAATTTTTAACAAATTACAACAAAACTAATTCTAATAACACTTATTAAAATGATTTGTGAAAAATAATTCTTAAATGAAAATATAACAATAACATAAATAATATAAACAACTTTCAAAATATTATAATTCATAAAATTTAATATATATTTTATAGTCCATGTTAATAAACACTAGGAAAATTTATAATATTCAAATTTAATATCATTTTTTTTTTTCTTCATTCATAAAAATATATTGAATTTTATTAAATTATAAATATTAAACAATAAATAATGGATATCTACAATAGCAGTAAGACATAAAGTGACATGCCATGGTCATATATAAAAATTGAAACATAATTAAATATTTAAGAAATTAAAACTATTTAAGAATTATTTAATTTTTTATTTACTTTAAGAGTTATTTTATATGTCATGAAACACAACTAAATGTTTTAAAAACTTAAAACTATTTAAGAATTATTAAAGTTTTTTTGTTTAATTAAGAGTTATTTTATAATTTTTTCATTTACTTAGAATTATCTATTTATTTTTTTAAAATTAAAATCTTCTAAGTAAATGAAAAAGATTTATAAAATAACTTTTAAGTAAATAAACATAAATTAATGTCAATTTTCTAAACGTACAATTGATCACCTACCTTATTATTTTCCATGGATAAATTAGTTGGTCTTTAAAATATCCAAGAAAATGTTATGATAAATTTATTAACAATGATAATATTAAACCAAACAAAATTCCCACAAGTTCATGTGTTCCTTAATATCTTCCCTTTTTTGTTTGGTTAATATAGTAGGAAAAGCTTCTACATTTCTCATCACATGTCTCCAATTAGCCTAACTCTTGAATTACATAATCTTATGGAATGATAAGTTTGAATTATTTCACCTTTCTTATGATTTGTCCTTGATGCTAACAAATCAAACATGATAAAGCATGAAGTAAAAGATATCTAATAACATACATATAGTCAAAGCTCTTAGCTCCCTCTATTGAACTAGAGATATTTGCATCATCACAAACCTTCTTATGGCTCAAAATTTTAATATTAAAATTAAATATAGTTCTCCTCAAAGTGCACACTCATTAGCATAATTATTTAGGACATCAATCTATATGTTTCTAACTCAATATTTTGAAGATTGATGGATGCTTCTTAGAAAGGAACATGTTTTTCAAGTATATTTCCAAAAAGTATTTTTTTTTACTTTCAACCTTGAGAATTAACAAGGATTTATTTTCTAAGAAAAGATCCATACCTTTCATCTTCTTGGTGGATTCTTCCAAAATTCACTCTCTTCCACATTCTTGGAACTTTGAATTTTATTCTTCCTCATGCTCAACTATCATAATTTCTCATTCACATAAGGATTTATATAATCCTTCTGAAAGTGATAGACTTTAATTTCTTGAAACTCATAGTTCTTTTTCTATACTCTTCTATGATTTGTTTATTATCCCTTTCTTGTAGATCTAGAATTGTTCTTTCTTTTGTTCATGCTCCATAATTTTCGTTAAGACCCTTTCTTGTAGGTTTGAATCTAGTATATGCATAATCTTTTGGTTCCATGATCTATTTTTCTAGTTCTTTAACAAATTTCTCTAACTCTTCTTTTGTATCAACAAGTTTAATTAGTATATTTATATTATTTTAAAAGTAGGATTTGGTTCCATGATCTATTTTTCTAGTTCTTTAACAATTTTTTCTAACTCTTCTTTTGTATCAACAAGTTTAATTAGTATATTTATATTATTTTAAAAGTAGGATAATAATATTATATAAATATATTATCATAAAAGATACATGTTATAGAAAAAATTATTGAATATATTAAAACCTTCATAACAAAAACATATTTAAAAAAATAAAAATAACTTTAAACATGAAAGCGGAGAAGAGTTTAGACTTTCTTAAGAAAAGGGGAACATGGATATGATAAGGTATGAAATTGTCAAGGAAATGGGGCCGACTACCTAAGCACTCAGCTTAGAGTGTCTGGTTAAGCCAGTCTTGAATGGTCTTTTTAGCCATTAGATTTAGTTATCTTCCATCCATAGGGATAGTGGCATAAGATGAGTCACTTTTAATACCCCCATTTTTTATTACCAATTTCAATATAAGAGCATACCCCACCTTGGAGGGTAGTCAATCATAATAATATCCATTGTTTATGCTTTCTCATAGGATAAAAGAAGATTGATCTTAAATACATTTATTATTTCAATAATTTTTGTGTCACTAGAGTCCATGAAAGAACAATTACCATAAAATTTTTAAATATTTAGCCCCAACTATTTCATAAGGTCAATTGCCATCACACTTGTTGATGCACCTAAGTTGACCATACAATTATGAAGTATTCTTCTATTAATTAATAAATATAAAAAAGGAATCAATTATTGTAGGAAATTTAACTAAGGTAGTCTTTAGATAAACTTTAGGTGTATCAATAGGATTTTGGAAATTAAGGAATTGTTTCTTTTGATCTGGTTGTATAGAAATTTATCTAAGGCTATATTTCTAAGCTCTAGAATTCTCAAGGCCTTCAACAAAGGAATTGGTATTTTAATTTAGCTAATAATGTGAAACATGTCAATTGGTACATATTTAGGTAGTAAACATCTAAAATATTAGTAATGATATCTACATAAAAAAAAAGTGAATGTTTAACTATTCATAAATTTATCAAGAGAATTTTGGAAACTAGGGAACTTATTGGAATTGAATTGGGCGATTTTTTTATGTGGAGGAGTAGAGTATGATTTATTTATATGTTCATTAGGTGAGGAATTTAGGGGATCAACAAGGGCTTTCTTACAAGAGAATTTTTTTTTTTTTTGGCTTTTGGTTGGGATTCTAGGGAAAATTTACTAATCTTTGGGATCTCATTAGATTTCTACAATGATGATGCCATAATTTTCCTTTGTCCATCCTTATTTTCTACAAAGTGTTATCATATTTTCCTTTAGTTTCTTTCTATTTCATTCAAAATTTACTTCTCATATTGTTATTGATTTTAATTTGAGCTACAATAGAAAGTATGAGCACTCTAATATCTTCATCTTTTAGACTCCCAAAATTTATTTCCTTTATATTTTTCCTAGGAGCACAAAGTTCTAGATTTTTCATTTAGGAACACTCCTCTTCATTGTAAGAAAATATATTGATGATAACTCATATTCATTCTCTCCCTTGTCACAATCATACTAATTATATGATTAGCCTCAATTACTCTTATAGAAAGTAGTATAGATCATGCTTATTTCATGATCTTCATAGATTCTACTACATAGATTTTCCCTTCCTAGAACTATTCATAGTATACTTCTTCCTCCTTCAAACCTATATCAATGGCACTACAATTAGGATTGTGAGGAAGCTAAAGCCCTCACATTAGATGTTATTTTAAAGAAAATTTATATTACACTTTCTTAAAAAACTAAGGGTTTCCTTTCAACCACTTATTTAATATGGTATCTCTTGGTCACCTCTTTCTGTGTCATGAACTAATTTTTAATTTCTCCATTTTATGTTGTGGGGAATATATCAATTTTATGGGCTTGGAAGTATTTTATTTGTTAGAAAAAAATATTCTTATTCCTAAAAACCTTATAACTCAATTCATTTAGATTATTCATTAAATTGAATAAAATTTATCTTTTGGTACAAGTTGTTTCAAATGTTAAGGCTTATCAGGATGTGAAAATTTCAATTCTCCTCTCTTCAACATTTTCCTAAAATAGATCTCTTTTTGTTTTCAATATTTTCTACTATTTTATATGGCTCTCTAAAATTTAAAATATTATTGTATGTGCATAAAATTGGTCACGTCTAATTAATCCCGACATTTAATTAAATATTAATTATTTAATTAATTTCTCTAAAGTCTTCTACATATAATTAAATTTAATTAATTTAATTATATTGTTCATTCATTTTATTCTCCCACCATAATTGAATAAATTTATTTTATTTAATTATTTCACATGTCTACTTGATTAATTAAATAAATACATTTTATTCATTTAAATTAATTATCATCTTTTTCTTTTTTTTAGGTTGCAGGGGTAGCACGACCCTATAAACTGCAGTGCGCCTAGTAAACTTTTTAGCATTGATGGGTGGCGCGACACGCCCTCCATTACCACGGGACGGGGAGACTAGAACTTCGTGACCAGCAGATAGCAACGCAAATTAATTATCATCTTTTGAATTTAATTAAATCTTTTGTTTTAATTAAATTTAAATATTTCTTTTCTTCTATTTAAAACTTTCTTCTAATTAATTAAATATTTTATTTTGATTAAAGATCTTCTGCTTTCTTCAAATCATAATTAAATATTTCATTTAATTATGAAATCTTCTGGTTTCCTCAAAATCTTAATTAAATATTTATTTAATTAAGAAAAAATCTATATGCACCCATAAATAAATAATTGAATTTGATAATTCTTTATTTATCTTCTAAATATCTTTCCATTATCTTCTAAAAAAGATGATTTTTTTATTCATCTCATCTCATCTCTTCCATAAAAATGGAAAAATCCTGCTTTATTCGTTTTCTTCTATTTTTCTTTCTAGTCTCATCCATCTTTGACCATTCGATCTGTCAGGAATTATCATAGCCATTGATCAACTTAGCCAATCAAAATCCTTGAAAAAATCTATAAGTACATGTGCGAATCCAAGCATTGGTTACACAGACGCAGACGCAGACATAGACACAGAAAACATACACATGCAATTACACTTACACATTTTTATCTTTGGCATTTTAGCAATAATCATATCTTAGCAATAATCTGATCATATCTTAGCAATAATCTGATCATAGCATAGCATAATCTTGCATCTTAATATAGTATTCATTTTAGTTAAAATCTCATTCTCTAGTAGTCCATTTCGTTGAGCTTGGCATACTAAATATGAGAGAAACTTGAATCAATGAAACGCTGGAGATAGAGAGCAATAAAACGACTTTGAAGAAGTTGCACTGAGAGTTTGTTTATTTTTCTTTAAGCTTCTTTGATATAAGGTTTTATTGAATGTGTTTTGAATTCATTATGATAGGAATATTTTCATACACACAATTATTATTTCTAAATATTTATCCTATCTTTGAATCAAAATAATTACAATAAATCACAAGACACGTGGATTCATTTAGTATCATCCTCTTAGAAATTCTAGTCATTGGTCTCAAAAACCTTGTATTAAATTCTAATGCAAGATAACTTGATCCTTATTGAATTCATGAACTCATTAATTGTGTGCCTCACATCAATCCTATTTCTATTATTCTCTTTCAATATTTTTGGAAGCTTTCCCAAGTGATAATGCTTCTATTAGGGAGGCTTTTATACTACTTCCTTGTTACATCACCAAGGGATTATTCAAATAGCTGTATCATTAAATATTTTCCTATTATTTCATAATCATCAGTAATCTTAATGAATACCCTCAAATTACCCTCTATTGACATTGCATTGTTCCCTTATAGCTATGGTAATTTCTCCTTTATTAGGTATTATGAAATATGAGAGTAGGATTTGGTACATGGTCTAAATATTTTCTGTAAATTTGTTGTCTCGAATTCCTAAGATCCACTAGGATTCTTCCCCATTGTGTAATTTCTCTCCATATAGGGTCAAAATTTATGGCATACATCCTAGTTCTTTGGGTGTTTTGAATTTGGGCTAGGTTTTGGTGGAGGTGAGATAACTACTACTCAATTTCTTCCTTAGGAGTTTCATAATCATCCAATTTAGAATATTTATATTCAAATTTAGTCTCATTTAAAACTCTTATCCATATATCACAAACTCTTTTTTTTCTAATATGATGATGATATCTAGGGTTATTTTATAAATAGGAGTGGTAGGTATTTAATTAATTCGTAGAGAGTTAAGTACTAGGTTATTTCAAGGTTTATAGTCTGTATCACTCTAATAATTTTCCTCCATAACCCTTTCTCTTTCTTAAACTAATGATTGGAAATAACAATCAATAAGTTCATATATATATATGAGTACTAACCCTAGATGGTGCCAAATTCATGGTCATTTTTAGGAGGATTTTGATCTATACCTAAATTTCATCTCTCCATCTAATATTTCTCTTGCCCTCAAGCTCTAAGAGAAGGGTCACTTTGGGATTACTTTAATCATAGATCTTCAACCTTTAATTTGTTATTTATTTTTATTTTGGTTAATTTAATAGAGTTGACACTCAAATTTAAATGAGAATTTCAATTGTTAACACATAATATTTATAATCAATATTTTTATTGTCAAGAATTTTTAACTCTTAATAATTATTTTCATGAATCCTTGAAATTATTTATTGAGTAACAAAAAATCTAAAAATTCAATGATGAAAATACATTCAACTTGTAGATCTACCAATGAATAAGATTAATAAATCAATAAATGTATATCATTGTGTCAAGAAAGCTTGGTTGGTTATCAATTACACATTAATAGTTACTATTCACAAAGGTACCAAGGTTATCAAATTGGTGATCAAAATTTTTTAACTAAAAAAGCCACCATTTTTAACATAGTTTTTTATTTGTTTAGGCCTTAACCTACTTTACAATGATACTTAAGTTTTGCAAGGATTTATGGGAATATCGATCTTTACAATGACTATAAAAATGAAGTACTATAGACTACCAAGGTTGGAAAGAAAAAATACATGAGAGAGAACTCTCTTATTACACTTTGTGATCTTTCAAGATTAGGAGGTATTCCTTTCTATTCTTCTAAATATTTAATACTATTGATTCTTAAGCATGGCCAAACATGATAGCTAATTCATAGGATAAGCTTAATAACTTAGTTCTCCACCCAAATTGGTTGTCACTAGTACAAACCAATTAACCTATTACAAAGTACATATATGAATTTAAAAGAGAAAAATAAATTCATGAATGAGTATAATTTTCAAAGATAAAGGAAAACACATATCAACTTATAACATACATGTTGGATTATAATCACTCATATTAATTATGGTGGGATAATGCGTTATTTTTAAAACAAGTGAAAATCAAGGAGGAACTTGGTTGATGTCATTATATGCTAGGGTAAATAGTCAATAGTTTAAGGCTTAACAACTACAAAATACAAGAGAAATGTATAATAGTTTTCAAGTGACTCTCAAATAATCAACCGTACCTTATACAATCAAATTTATAAGCAAACCATTTATTAGATCCTGAATTCTACTCATTTATCCATTACAGTGAAAAAATGTTTGCTATTAAAGAATGAAAGAGACTATGTTAAACACAATTCTCAAAATTAAATTTTATGAAACTCTTGAAATATCCAACAAATATTCTTCTTATAGGAAAAAAAAGGTATTTAGATATGATATTTTGTTGGAAGATTGTTTGTCATTGAGAAGATTGATGCATGTATGGCATATGATGTCATTGATGTATAACTAATGATTGATGAGAATGATTGAATATAGTGTTGTTAGTGATGTCATCCCACTAAATAGTTGTAGAACTATTGGTCCAGAGAAGAGAAAATGTTTTGGTTAATTTCCTAGGTCCCAATGCATAGTTTCAATGTTTAGTGAACCAATTTTTTGGTCCATTTTTATTGTGAAGAATCATTTAAAGAGGTTCTAAGGTACTTTTTGTGCATGTTGGAAGAGTATAAATCCAAATTTTCATGACTTGATGTCTTTCGTAGTCAAAGATAGCATTGATAGTGTATCATCTCTAGAAATGACAGAGTTGTAGTAACAAATTGTATGTTGGCATGCTTTGCATTCCATTGTGGATGAATATTTTGATATGTGATTTTTGATAGTGTTTACATATGTTAGAAGTGTGTATTCTCCAAGTGGTAAGTGCTTTGGATATCTATGTGTTGAGTTGTGAATGAACAGATGGTTCATTCTATTATTTCTTCACCAGAGGCATTGACCTAAATGGTTTGGGGTCGTGCAAAATTAAAGAATGTATGGATCAGACTTATGGGAGTAAATATAGTTCATATTGATTTTTTTTTATGTGTCACAGGTTTTGGCTTATACAGTGAAGCATGTGTGATTGAGTTTCTAGCTAGTAGGTTATTGTGTTACACCATACATATAATTAGGCTGACCTAATTGATGTTTTGGGTTGTTGTGGTATATATACAAGGTTTATTCATTATGTGAATGTGGTGAGTAGAGTGTGTAGTGTATGTGTGTAAGATTTGGTGTAGAGAAGTGCAAAGTGTAATTGTGGTGAAGTATGAAGTGTGTTAAATCAATTTTATGAGCCTAACTAGAATTGTATGTCAACAAATTATAGATACATTACAATCAGTTCAATCTCTAGCAGTGAGACACCCTCTTTTCTATGCTAGTAGTGAGCCATCTCTTTTATTCTATAGATAGTTATTCCTTTATACAATGACTCCACTTGGAAGTGTTCATCATTCTATGATATCTTATAACTGGTTATACTATATTATGAGCTAATCCTCACCCTAGTTTTTCCCTTTTGGGGTTTTCCACATAAATCTAGTTGTCTTGTGTTCTTTGATGTGATGCATTCTTTCTATTTTTATTTCCATTACTACAAGTTTAATATGATGCATTGAATGAATGTTTAAATTTGATGAAGTTAATGTATTTCAATGAATACTAATTCACCCCTTTCCCAATAGTCTGGGGATTCAACAATTGGTGTCAAATCTTGGTTCCTTCAATTGGCTTGATCGTTGAGGTAGATATTGGAGTTTGATCACATGGCTACAAGGAAGTATCTCATCTCTCTAGAAGATATTATCCCTGAAGGGTATACTAAAGAAGATTGTGAAGTTGATGTGGAAGGAGAACTCAAATCAATCCTTGATGATTTGAATAAAGTAGAAGTTGAGAATAGAGATCTAGAAAGGGATTTTAATGATGCAAATGAGTTTATTAAGAAGTTGAGAGAGAAACTCAAGAAATCTATAGAAAGAATCAAGGAAATAAATGAGTAGCTCAAGTAATCAAATGAGACTATCACCAGTTTGAATGTGCAAGTTGAAGAAGGAAAGAGAGTTCAATACTACTCGAATCCTAAATTGAAAGACAAATATAAAGAATGTTCAAATCTTGAACAAGATATTGTGACTTTAAGATTAAATCTAGAGAAAGAAAAGAATCAAGAATCAAGAAGACAAATTCAAGATCTCCAAAATGCTTGATGAGATGATTGCAAATCAAAAGGATTATAAGGACAAATAAGCATTAGGGTTTGAGAAAGGAGAAATTTCAAAAGAAAATCAAGCACAAAATAATATTGAAAAGAATAATGACAATTAGAACAATGTCAAACAAATCTAGAACCAGAAGAAAGAATTCAAAAGGCCTCTTATCAAAAAACTTGTTGCATAAAGGTATTCTTATTTTAATGGTTATTGTTACTCCTATGATAAATTTGGAAATAGAGTTATAGAGTGTGGAAGCATAATGAATTAGAATGTTCAATTATTTCACAGTCAGTGATTTACATGCAATAGATTTGGTCATAAAGCTAATGAATACATAAATCATATGATGAGTGGCTATAATAATAGCATGATGTTTTAGTATTTCAGTGTCTACTATTATACATATAATCAATTTGGGAATAAGATTTTTGAATATAGGTCTAGAATAGCTAGAAGTAAGCATGTCCAAAAAGGTGTCATATGCCACAATTTTAGCAAATTAGGACACATTGTTAGGAATTGCTAGGATATTGTTTATCAAGATAGTTGGTTTAATGAAAAAGAGATTTTTTTTGAGGTAAGAGAAGAAAAATTTGTAGCTGATGAACTTGGACATAATGGATAAAATGAAAAATCAGACTTGTTACAAGAGGTTAATGAGTGTGATCAAATAGGCCATCAAGTTGAAAATAAAGTAAGAGGGGTTGAATGTGAAGTTTTGATTGACTTGTTTGATGAGCTTCCATTTTTTGAAGGTGAAGAAAATGTATCAATTTTTATGTCAAAAAAACAACCATGACACCAAGATCATAAGCAAAAGGGGGATGGTGAAAAAGAAGAGTCTACCTTATGGTTTGATGAGCTACCCTCTTTTGTTGAACAAGATGAAAAAGACATGCACATATTGACATCAACATAAACTTTGGGGCAATTGGAGGGTACAAATAGTCTTGATAAGGTGCTAATATACCATAATCAAAATCAGGACAATGTCATTTTGAAGAGTGTGAATATTGACATACATGAGCAGAATAAGCTAGAAGTTGACAAACACATTTTTCTAGTTGTAGACATGGAAAATATATCGATTGACATTGCACATCTGATTCTGATTACTAATACCATTTCATCCTAAATTATCCCTCGGTCTAACCATTTAATCAAATCCCCTTATTTGATTAAATTTATCAATATTCCTCTCTTAATTAAATAAATCAGTTATCTAATTAAGTAACCTCTTCTCGATAATTAAATTAACCATCTTGATCTAATTATCCTATTTAATTAAATAATTTATTTTATTTTATTAAATATCTAAAGTCTATCTATTAAATTAAATAAATTAAAAACTTATTTAGTTTAATCTGACCATCATCTCTTTTAATTAAATAAATCAAAATCTTTATTTAATTAATCTTTAAATCACATTCCTCTCATATTTGATTTAAATAAATCCACAAATCTAAGTCAAATTTGTCACATCAACTATTCTCTCATTAAATTAATTAACCTTAGATTAATGTAATCTCCTCTCATGTCCCATCCTCCAACATTTACCACTTGTACATGAAAATAGATTTAATTGATTTATTAAATCCCTATTTTCCTCAAACAAGGCATCTTTTAAGGAATATTCTTCAAGCTTGAATTCAAAATCCAAGTTGACATGTACATCCAACAAGGCATTTACTCCATCTTACATGTCCTATGCCTTGAGCCAAGTGGCATTTAATGCATTTTTTCCCTTCCCTCTTGCATGCCATTTCAACAATTTCAAAATTCAAATATAGGCATTTATTGGCACAATCCTCAAAACTTGCACATCCTCCATCCACTCACAGGTTGACTAGTGGCATCTTGCCATTGGATGAATGTTAGTCCCACATTGCTCAATTTTGTACATTCATCCATATTCTCATTCTAAAAATAAGAGGCTAAACTCCTCATTTGATCATCCACAATTTATGCAAAGTTACTATGCTCAAATATTTAGCCATTTCCATCCAATATCATTGAATCATAGCTAGGTTATGCAAATTTTTCCATTGGAGCACTCATCAAGCATCAACAAAGTGGATCACTCATCAAAATTCATCAACATTCATCTACATTGCATCATAGGAATTGGGAAAGGGCCAATTTTCACATCAAATTGGCACCAATTCCCTCATGGGATCATGAGTTTGCTATTTTAATTAGGATTCAATCTCCATTTTGTTATTTTCATTGCATTCTTCCTTTCTTTTTTTCTAATTTGAACTTGGTAAATGGATTTTATGGGGAATCCTTGTTCTTTCTTGCATTCTCTAATCTAATGTGTTTGTTCTTATTGTTTTACAGGTATAGGGATTGGGGTTTGCACATTTGGCACTAGAAGGAGGGCATAATCTCATTTTTAATCACAGTTTTTCTAAAAATTCTGCATTTCTATTTGTGCACAGGAAAATTCCAATGCTGGAATCTCAACGTCGCTATTTTAGCACCGCTGACTCTCCAGTGTTGCCATTTAGCATCGCTAGAAATTCAAATTGTGACGCTGAAGTCTTCCCACCCAATATTTTGAATTTCAAACTGTGTCGCTTGACCAATCTAACCTGTGAAAAAATTCAAAAAAATCAAACAGTGATGCTGAGCAAAAGGGTGATGCATTTGAGCTCACTGGTCTAGGTATAGAGCACCGTTGACTGGTAAGCAGCACTATACAACACCATTGAGGAAATAAAATTGCGACACAGTCATGGGTTGTGCTGCTAGCAGGGAGTAAAAAGTTGAAATTTCATTTTAGCATGTGCTTTTTGTCAAATGATGTGTTTATCTTCCATTTTTTGTTTTTTAACCTCTATGTTTTGTAGAATTTGATTGGTTTTCTTTCTTCTAGGTTGGATCAATTGAAAACAAAAGAAAGAGAAGCATGATGATGGTATCTCACAAAATCAAAGTGTTTCTAAACACTTTAGTGTTTGTTTAACACTCTTAAGAAATTGTTATCTATTCTTGCTTAGGATACTAATTTCGTTTGGGATTTAAAACGAATCTTTTCAATTTTTGCAAGGGCTTAAAATGAACATTAGGACTACAACTTACTAGAGTTTTTTTGGTTAACAATTGAACAAAACAACTCTCATTTGTCCTTTTGTGCTTTAAAAAGAACTTACAATTACTTTGGGGCTCTAAAATGAACAAGTGCAACTTTGTATTCGTGGTGGATTACTTGAACTAACTTCATTGAAAAAGGACGTATGCACTTCTCTCACGCTTTATAGCAATCTTGAGAATCAAAAGGCCTTTTTTTGTGATTTTAGGTTGAGATAAAACAATCACCTCCACACTTCATTTTGGGTTTAAAATTGGACAAAATATTGTGCGAGTGTGAGTAGAGCATTATTGTGTATATTCTCTTTCTTTGTGTTGCAAAAAAAGATTGATCGAGTTACGAATATTGTCTTTACTCGCTTTTGTTTATCTTAGAGGGTCTGCCTTGGGGAAAAAGTACTCACCCAAGGGAATGACTCAACCGGTAACACTCTAAAGCCAAGAGTATTTCCAATCAGGATATAAATGTGGGTATTGGAGTAAACACAAATATCACGTGGTTGGCTCTAACGAGATGGATCTAAAAATGGACTCTCGCCATATGGGTCAATCTCCACGAATGGAAAGTCCTAATTAAAACCCATGTTTTAGAATTGCCAAAATCCTTGATCTATTTGTTGGTGCAAGAATGGTTGTTCTGAAGCCACCCCACACTTTTACGGTCTTTTAGTAGAAATGGAAAGCATGTCATGGGAGTTTCATGGGTGTTGATGCTTGGCTGCCCCATATAAGTGAGTGTCATGGATGGGATCTAGTGGGGTCTATTAGCTCTCAAAAACAAAGGTGGAATGCCTCAAGAGGCTACCAATCTCTTGATACACTTTAGGGTAATAGACAAGGTCAAGAGAACTCAACCTTCTACTCTTCAGGTGCTGCTAAACCTAGGCGGTTGTACCTATCTAAATGAAGCAGACTTGACTTATGATTATCCTTCTTGCAATGACTTGCCCATAATGGAAGATGGAAGTGAACAAATGAGATCAAGCTCGGTACAAATTGCAATAGAAATCTTCTTAATCTAAATCCTAAAATGCTCAATTAACAGATGTAAAGAAACTCAATGAATCCAAATGATGAAATGTAGAGACCAGTGCCTTATTGGGTATGCAGAGTTAAATGAAATAGAAGTGGGAAACATATTTTGCAAAAAATTCAAATTATCGGCATATGGTCTGTTTATAACTTGTATAAACATGTAGGATTATGACTACTAAGCTCTACTTTAATAATCCAAATGAATCTCCCTGATTACTATGATCAACTAAAAGGATTTAATCTCTCCTTGAAAGAACCAATCAATTAATCACACAGATACAGCAAATGTGCATTGATAAACTGAAAATAAACTTGTTATATCAATTTAAACAACCAGAAGGAATCAACATGGAGACAACTTAGCAATACTTTTCAATAAACTCAACAGACAATTGACACTAGAAACAAGCGACCACACCAACTGATTTTCATTGAAATCACCATTTGAAAACATGCATCATAGTCTTTGATATGAGAACTTTATTCTACTGTATCCATTCCTAGTCTACTATATCTATTATGATCTTATTCCTTCCATTCACAATTAAGAATGAATATTTATACATATGCATTTAAACAAACACATCATTTCAAATTCAAAAACCCATGTCAGCCAATAGTTGCATTCAGGCCCAATTAATCATCTCTAAGTCATTCGTCGACACACCCTATAGGTATGCCAAAGGAAAAAATATCATTGTCAGTCGACCCGTGATCTTTGTGTTTCGCCGTGACCGAGTGACATCGGTATGACCTCTCATAGACCATATTATGTCCCACCGAAAGTATTCTTTTATCTCTTGCGTGTCACTGTGACTTTCTACCATCAGAGAGACATCTTGTAGATTTCATTATGTTTCATCGAAATCCCACGTGATCATTCCTGTTTGCCTTTTGTGTAATGTCGACAAGATAAAAGGTCACTCGCTAAGACCTCACCTTGATGACTCTAACTCTTACCGATACGTATCTTCCTACCACCGGTCGGTGTGACAATGTAAATTCACTATGACCTCACACTGAAAGCAACATGCCTTGGCCAAAGTGAAAAATTTAATGTGTTTTTCGGTAGGACTCCTCTTGATAACCCTTTGATGAAAACCATGTCGGCAAGACCCAACAAATTTGTTAAGACATCACAATGAATATCACCAACCCCTATCGAAATAACCTTTTGCTCAAGTCGGTGAGACACCATGGGATTGTTATGACAATTCACTGAAGCAGTAACCTTTGCCGATAAGACTTTCAGTGCACGGCTAGTGAGACAAAAAAAAATCCTCAATGAGACCACATACCAGTTACAACACTCATGCCGATATGTTCCATCTTTGTTGCTGAAAGAACATGTATGTCCTGCCGAGTGGTGAATGTACATGACTTGTGATCACTGTGACATTAGATGAGTCTTTCCGAAAGGAAACACAGACTTATACTCACAAAAATATAGTATGGAATGGGAAGACCCTAGTTTCTTTATGCCGATAGGGACCATAATGTAAAAAATGCATGACCCGATAGAAACTATGGGATCATATGGAAAAATATGGGTGAAATATGCACATGGTAGGACCAATCTGGAAATTTATGAGTGAAATCAACATGTAAAATCATCATATTTTTATAGTTCTAACAGTGGCTCCATCTAGGGATGAATGATAGTAAGATCATTGCAAGGATCCAAATCTTTGGGTGAGTAGACCAAACACAAAATGATGAGTAGTGAGAAAAATGGAAATGGAAACGAATGGAAAAATGAATGCAAAATGGAAGTGAACCAAAACCCTAAACTACTCTGCATGGAAAATAATTTTAAAGAGAATAAGCAAGAGTTGTCCATGCACTAGAAACCCTTAATCCTCTATGTTTCAACTTCACCTATTCTGAGCTGTTATGATCAGAAACTCAAACCATACTTTCCCCTCTCAAATACCTAGTTTTTCCTTAAGTTCATCAGATTTTTCCTAAAGATATTCATGTAATCTTCCCTGTCACTGTTACTGAGAGCTTTTAGAAAATCACCATGCTCAACTTGGCCCAAATTCCCTTCATCATTCTGTAGTTAAAATCCTTCATCATCATGGGGCAAATCTCTATTATCTTTAACATACAAAGTATATGCATATTCAACACAAAATTCCTCATTATCTTTCTCACTGTTATGTATCATGAAACACTCTCCCAGCTGTATTGAAAAGTCACCAACAAATTGCTTCTCTTGAGAAACAAAAAGTTCTGTTATATCAATACTGTCTGAAATCAACAAATCTGAGAGCTTTTGCACCTCCTTCAAATTGTCATTTGGAGACAATAATTGAATATGACTCACATCTTCAACATCATGTATATATGAATCAATCAATGCTGGAACTCTATCATCCTTAGCATGTAGACGAATATCTTCTCCATATGAGTTAGAAATTTTAGAATCACATACCTCATCTTGAATGGACACAGACTCTTGATCAACTTGAAAGGTTTCACCATCAACTCGAGAAATGCACTGAGAGTCATAAGAATCATCACACAAAAATATTTCACTATCAAAACAAATGCAAGCTGGACACAAAACCTTAGAATCACCTTCATGTGTATATCTCTGATATTGAAGAGTTAGCAACTCTGAAATTTGCTCACTGCTAAGTGAACAAGCTTCTAAATTTTCATCACAATACTTATATTCTTCACTTTTGTCATCATCAAAAAGAGGTCCAAGATCATCAGAGAATCGAAAATAAGAAAGATTACCAGCATAGTCATTTGTTCCATAATTTGACACATCACATTGTTTGTCTGAAAATATCTTTTCCTCATCATCAAATGTATCTTCATAGTACTCAACCATGGCTGGAAGTGTTACTTGTTCTCTATGAAATGGATCCACATTTTACATTACTTCCTCTTCCTGATGCTCATCTATGACATCACCATTGTCTTCATACCTTTTCCCCTGCACAGTATCAATAAATTTATTCATTGGATCAAAGGTACATTGTCTTGATGACTCTGGCCAAAAAAATGATTCAGGCTCCCATGATCGACCAAAGTACATCCTCCACACACCATTGTATCCAGGCACAACATATTTTTTAATTGGATTAGTACTGACTAACTTTGGCTGGGCTGATTCTATCTTGAAATTTCCAAGATTCACATCACATAAATAATTGATCTGATCATGTGGTATACAGTCAACAAGCTGGTTCATCCTTGGCTCCCTATACAACTTGACTTCCTGACCATTCACTGGAATAGTTGCATAAGACAAATCAAATTGGATATTTCCCCCCACTGCTGCTGTCCATTGTCTTGATAGAAGCATCCCAAACTAAGGAGAGGTATCGATTACTATTATATCTATATTATAAACCACCTGTGGATAAGTAGCCAGTTTGACTTCAACATTTCTCATGATACCTACCACAGGAACAAGTATGTTATCCATTGCATAAAAATTTCCCCCATTAGTATCAACCCACATGCCAAGCTACTTCATAACTCCTACTGGCATGATATTTATAGCAGCACTAGAGTCTATTATGCAATTCCTCAGTAGTTTGTTGTTTATAAGCAATGTAGTGAAAAAATAATCAACTTGTGGGGGAGTTGTTAATACTTCACCCAAACAAACTTCTGGGATATTTACTTTCTCCTTCCTATTGACTGCTTTAATAGCTACTTTATTTTTAGAATTCATTATCAATTGAACAACACTGTCTTTGTATTCCTTAATTTTCATCATCTCAAGTAAAGGAACAAACAATTTTACCTGAGATAACGCCTAAGTGAAGTCAAAAGAGGAGCCTTCTACCTTAATCATTTTCTTTTGTTCTAACATTTCTCCTTTGTTTGCTTCCTTCTCTCTTTTACTAGGCTGGTCAAGCTTTTGCATCTCCTTGTGTAATTCCTTTGCTTCCTCCTTTTGGACAAGCCCTTGTTCACTTTTATCAAGCTATCTATTTTCTTCCTTCTTCACAGTTCCTTGTGTCACCTTCTATTCCTTCATAAAGATTCCCCTGGGGACACCTTCCTTCTCATTTATTGTTCTATTTCTCAACTAAAATTTACTCTTTGCTTCATCAACTGTAGCAACAATTAGCCTCTCTATCTCCTCTTCGGTGAGTCTCTTCATACTGAATTGAGCAGGCACCTCAATAGAATGTGGCTCTGTATAATCTTCTTCAAAGTCAGAGAGGACTTGCTGTTTAGCCATATGCACATTATATTTCTGATTTGAAATATCATACTCATAACCTTCCTCCTCTAAAGATGAGTACCTCTCTTCCACATGGTAAAAAGTGTTCAAAGTCAAATACACTTTGTGATCTTCCCCATTGTTTCCCATCAACATTCCCTCTTTTTGCATTCTCTGGGCCACAACAAAATAATCTGGGGAATGTAGCTTATCACAAGCTTCACAAAAATAATTATTACTTACCATATAGGTTCCTTTCTTGCTCAATGGATCAAGAGTCTCTTTGTTTCTAGGCCTAGCTGTTATAGGTTTTCCATCCTTCCAGTCTATATTATAAGGCATATCATGAAACCTCAACCTTTCATTCCTGTATGTATTCTCCTGTCTGTACTGATAATTGTTGCTTTGTTGAGGAGCCGTAGGGTTGTCTCTTTTACTAATTATACCAGCAGCCTTCCTGTTGTTCTCATTTGTCAATGCTATCTTCTGAGCTTCAGCCAGATCTCTTGGGAATCTATTTCTCAGTTCATACCCTGTTTTAGGATCAAACACATTCAAATAGAAAATCAATGCTACATAATCTGGCAACTTTGATCCAAGAGGTACTTTATTCTGCAATATATTGAATCTCTGATTGAAATCATAAATTGAGTCATTCTATTTTTTCTGAATTTGCATCAATTCATGAAGAGCAACATCTGGTGCATTTAGATTCCCATATTGCTCTAGGAATTGGTCCTGGAATCCTTGGAGGGAATTAATTGAGAATGCTGGCAAGCTGTTGAACCAATCCCTAGTGTCTTCAATAAATGACATCATAAATAACTAAATGTGTAAATCTTCATATGGCACATTTATGTCTTGGATGAACACATTGAAAATATTCACATGCTCTTCAACAATAATTGCATTACTCCTTATAAATTTAGGTACCAGACCTCTCCAACTACTATCCAGAGGATAAGGGTATAATTGAAGACCTACTAAATCAAACTGTCTGATCATTGTTGTATGCTGGTGAGGGGGAAGGTTGGGTGGATATTGATATTGCTGCAGAGGATTAGTGAATTGTGTATGGTAGTGTGGTATGTAATGCTAATTATGAGGTGGCTGCATATTTGTACGCTGAGTAGGAATGTGAGGTGGATGATTTGGCTGTCTGTATTGATTCTCTACTTGATGGTGAGGAACCCTTGGTGGATCAGAAGGTCCTACACCATGATTACCCTATTTATGAGGTGGCATATACTTTGGGGGGCAACCAACTATTTGAGCAGTGTTCTAAGCATCCTACAATTCAAATTCCTTCATTGCTTGTATCATCTAGGCCTTTTATTGCTCCTCTCTCTCCTTTTTCTTAGATTCAAACTGTGCTTTAACTTCCTCATAAGTCAAAGATTCATAATCATCTTAAGGAATCATATTCTAATTGATCTGATTTTGATTATTTTCCATTCTTTGTTCACATTCCTATTGATATATGAGTCCCCTTGCTTCAAGTCTAGCATCAAACTCAGCCTGTTTCTAAAAATTGTGAAAAGGATTTACTTGCTCTTCATGGGTACAAAGTTCTACACTGGAATTATCTCTCCATGTGTCATAATGATTATAAGTTTCACCTTGTGCTCTTGATGCTTTATCTTTATCTGTTAGGCACATGTTCTCGATTATCCTTTTTCCCTTATCAACCTTGTCATCTTTGTGTGTCCACTTACTGCTACCAGCAGGAGCTCCAGTATGACCTCCCCTATATTGAGATCTTCTTCCATTCATGTTTGAATAGCTACAAAATTTATGTCAGAGTCGCCACTCACTTTTGTCAAAAATGAGAAAAAACTTGATGTTTCTTATTCCTAGCAGAGTCTGTATAAAGTTCTTGACTCTTATGATTAAGGCCTTGATTTTGAATGTATCCCCAGTAGAGTCACCAATTTATTAGCTCTAAAAAATGTAGGTGGAATGCCTCAAGAGGCTGCCAATCTCTTGATATGCTTTAGGGTAATAGACAAGGTCAAGAGAACTCAACCTTCTACTCTTCAGGTGTTGCTAAACCTAGGCGGGTGTACCTATCTGAATGAAGTAGACTTGACTTACAATTATCCTTCTTGCAATGACTTTCCCACAATGGCAGATGGAAGTGAACAAATGAAATCAAGCTTGGTACAAATTGCAATAGCAATCTTCTTAATCTAAATCCTAAAATACTCAATTAATAGATGTAACGAAACTCAATGAATCCAAATGATGAAATGCAGAGACCAATGCCTTATTGGGTATGTAGAGTCAAATGAAATAGAAGTGGGCAACTTATTTTGGTAGAAATTCAAATTGTCAGCATATGGTCTATTTATAACTTGTATAAACATGCAGGATTATGACTACTAAGCTCTACTTTAATAATCTAGATGAATCTCCCTGATTACTGTGATCAACTAAAAGGATTTAATCTCTCTTTGAAAGAACCAGTCAATTAATCACCCAGATACAACAAATGTGCACTGATAAATTGAAAATGAACTTGTTATATCAATTTAAACAACTAGAAGGAATCAACATGGAGACAACTTAGCAATACTTTTCAATAAACTCAACAGACAATTGACACTAGAAACAAATTGCCACATGAAATGATTTTCATTCATATGGCCATTTGAAAACATGCATCATAGTCTTTGATATGAGAACTTTATTCTACTATATCCATTCCTAATCTACTATATCTATTATGATCTTATTCCTTCCATTCACAATTGGGAATGAATATTTATACATATACATCTGAACAAACACATCGTTTCAAATTCAAAAACCCATATTAGCCAATAATTACATTTAGGCCCAATTAATCATCTTTGAGTCATTTGCCTAGGCACCCTATAGGTATGCTGAAGGAAAAAATATTGCTATTAGTTTCCTCATGTTCTTTGTGTTTTTCCATGACCGAGCGACGTTGGTATGACCTCTCGTAGACCATATTATGCCCCACCAAAAGTATTCTTTTATCTCTTACGTGTTGCTATGACTTTTTCCTATCGGAGAGACATCTTGTAGATTTCATTATGTTTCACTGAAATCCCACGTGATCATTCATGTTCGCCTTTTGTGTAATGTCAGTGAGACAGAAGGTCACTCGCTAAGACCTCACCTCAATGACTCTAACTCTTACCGATACGTATCTTCCCACCACCGGTCAATGTGACAATGTAAATTCGCTATGACCTCACACCGAAAGCAACATGCCTTGGCCAAAGTGAAAACTTTAATGTGTTTGTCGGTAGGACTCCTCCCAATAACCCTTTGATGAAAACCATGTTAGAAAGACACAACAAAGTCGTTGAGACATCACTTTGAATATCACCAACCCCTACCAAAATAATCTTTTGCACAAGTCAGAGATACACCATAGAATTGTTATGACAATTCATCGAAGCAGTAACTTTTGCCAATAAGACTTTCAGTGCACGGTCGGTGAGACAAAAAAAATCCTCGGTGAGACCACATACCGAATACAACACTCATGCCGATATGTTCCATCTCTATCACCAAAACAACATGTATGTCCTATCGAATGGTGAATGTACATGACTTGTGATCGATGTGACATCGTTGAGTCTTACCAAAAGGAAACATAGACTTATACTCACAGAAATGTAGTATGGAATAGGAAGACCCTGGTTTCTTTATGCTGATAGGGACCATAATGTAAAAAATGCATGACCCGATGAAAACTATGGGATCATATGACAAAATATGGGTGAAATATGCACACAGTAGGACCAATCTGGAAATTTATGAGTGAAATCAACATGTAAAATCATCATATTTTTATAGTTCTAATAGGGTCAAGCATCTAACCATTCGCTAAAGATAAGTGTAGCTAGACTTGTCCAAGTGGGGACTCAACAAATATTGCCTTTCATATCCATAAGGTTGTGCTTGTTCTTGAAATCAAAACACTTGCTTGTTCGAAAACATTGGGAAACACACATTCAACAAGAAAATAAAAATTTCAAACCCCTTAGAGCAAATACTTTTGACAAAATCCAAGAACTATTGCTTACCCTGGGGATTATGTCCTTAGAGGTTTCTAGGTAATTGGGTTTACATCTTAATTTTTTTCTACCAAGGTCAACATTAGGTAACCATTTCCTTAATTTCCTTGAATTCCACATAGCACTTTGTGGGATGAAAAGAAGTTAGGACATTGGA
The DNA here is from genome assembly GCA_007258455.2 of Sequoia sempervirens. Lineage (NCBI taxonomy): Eukaryota > Viridiplantae > Streptophyta > Pinopsida > Cupressales > Cupressaceae > Sequoia > Sequoia sempervirens. The sequence goes on along the minus strand of VDFB02358134.1, from coordinate 21,382,378 downwards.
TGTTTAGTTTGAAAATCTAATCAAGAAAGTATTTGTGGTAAAAGCAATTCACTAATCAAGATGAAATCAATTGAACCCCACACATGTGATTGTGCATCTTTTGTCTTATGGTCTTTTGAGAAAATATTGATCTTTTGGTTTGAAGGGAAAAGCATGTTCTTCAAAACCCTCACCTTGTAAGAAATTCCTTCTTAGGTTCATTTAGGATCAAAATCAAACACTTCATCCATTTCAAACATTTATCATCCCATCCCACAAGCAACTTTAGAGCTTTGGAAACATCATTCTAGACTTGGGTAGATCATCAAAATCAAAATCACCTTGTTTAGTTAGGAGTATGAGAATGCATCCTTTCTCATACCTCTAGTTAAATTAGTACCCCTTTGAAAAAGTTCATCCTAAGATCACATCCAACATCTTAGGGTTTACAAGTTCATTATCCAATCAAAACTAATCAAAATAAAATCCTAAAGTCTATCATTGTTCCAAAGTTCCTAAGAAAAACAACACCCATATCATTCACCTCTTTCATCTTTCATCTCATCATTGGTCCTAAAACACCTTAGAGGTCACTTTTGCAACAAAGTCAAAAGACAAGAAGAACATAGAATATAAACTTGATCCATACATCATAAGCGGTCTAACCAACCAAATTATCAAAGCCTTACATTTCCAATTGATTTTCAAAACTCACATTTATACAATCCATACATGGGATCATTATCTCCTACAAATTTACAAATCTATCAACCAAATACTCAATGCATGAGTCTTCAACAAAACAAAATTATCCCACCAAATCCATACATGCCAAATGAGAATATACCAAGTACAACTATACCAAACATGAACATTTCAAATCCACACTTGGTAAACTTTTGGATAGATATGTTTGCAAATCACACGAATGTTCTTCAAAATCCATCACACCCATATGTCCCCATCACCTTTCATAATGATCCATCATCATCATCATTTAATGCGACACTGTAAACCTCTCTCCCCATGACCTAACAAGGAGAAGGTGACCTATTTGGACCAAGGGGAATTTTTTTATCAAACATCATCATTTCCCCAAGGGATCATTCCACTCACTCTCCCACCACTCCCACCCTTTCCATTAACATATGTATCACCTCTTCGTTTGGGGCTACCTTCACTACCACCACTTATCCAAAACATCCCCCCAACCATCAATCAAGGCATCATACCAAATCATCCCCCCTTACCATCGATATCACAACAATAGATGGTGACCATCCCCATAGCACAAGAAACTAACACATCATCTATCATCCCTCAAAACATGGTCTCTCAAGGACTAACCATATCGATTACACCATCCACCAACCAAATCCCAATCATCAATATGACAGTACCTCTTATCATCACAACAAGCACTATTCCAAAACCACCTCTACCACCACCACCACCCAAACCAAACACATCAAACTAATACAGAATTGTGTTGCAAGCCACTCAAAAAGTTGCTTATCAGAAGGATCTCCAACAAAACCAAAACCGATAAGCTGGACAACTAGCTGCTCAGCAAGTTGCACAAGTTGCTCAAGTTTCCCAAGTCACACTACAAGCCCAACAAGCACAATCCCAAGCTCAAACACAAGCACAAGCTCAAGCCCAATACCAAGCCCAACAAGCAAATGTTGTTCAAATTCCCAACAAAATGTTAACAACTCCATGTATCGATCCAAGTCAATGATCACATAATCAAGACCTATCCATCAACGAATACATGGAAGATATTTCTACCTCATCCAAAGATCATTTCAACATACATCAAGAGTCACTTTTTGATCATGATAAGAATCCCTCAACAATATTCGACAATGATCTATTTCAAGGAGTGTTAACATTATTTGATCCTATAATCAACAATCCTTCGACCAATGATCATGTTGAAAATGTCTCTACATCACCTAATGAGTTAGAGGACATATCTCAAAAATCTATTCTAAAGCATGATCAACATCTCTCACCAAAGTCTAGTAATGGTCCTTTCCAATATATATTGACATCCTTCGACCTCATGATTGTTGATATTAAAGGAATCTTCAACTCAACATTTGATCCAAACTCACTCAAAGATCAAGAAGATATTGAGTCACTTCTCATCCAAGAACCCTTTATAAGCAATCCATCCTTTGAAATTGACCCATGTCATGAACTTGATCCAAAGTATGTTGAAAGCAATTTTGAAATCATTCAAGATCAAGAATACAAATCTCCAAGATTTTACAATGATCTAATGGACACTCTCCTATCTATACAAGATGCACATACTCCTCCATCTACTCATGAGATGCTTTCTATGGATGGATACATAGATGATCTTCATTTACAACAAGATTCTTTTACTCCTGACATTATTATACACAAAGAGCAAGTTATTGAGTTGACAACATTAGGAGTAGACATATCCCAAATTTAGATTGAGGACATCATGTATGAAGATATCCAACATTATCCACTCAAGGAAGTAGATCAAACATAACAAGATACTTCAGAGTCAACAGAGCAAGAAATTGAAATAACATCATCTGCGATGGCCATTTATCAGAGAATGCATTCTAAACAAGAGTTCTTAGAACAGGAAGAATCAAAGCATGAAGGTGATACTACCACCATACTGGGGGAAACTATGTCTTGGGAAAACATCAACATAGGGAGCACGAAGAGTCCTTATGATGTAATTGATGCCAATACTACAACTAGCCACATCATGAATCTTCATCCACCCATCACCCCATCCACGAATTGGGACCAATGTCAAAATAAAGATTTGAATCAAATCACAAGGAACGTCATCAAAGTAGAAGAAGCAAAGAAGCATAATGGAAAAATCAAATACAAGTGGATACCAAAGAATACAAAGAAAGATTATCCCTATCAAACTCCATTAGTCAAAGAAACTATGGGGAAAAATAAGAAAGGGAAAAGTATCCATCAAAGATTTCCACAAAAACAAAAGCAAGCTTTTCAAGTGATGTACAAAGTGTATCAAGCAGTTGGTCCTAATTCCATACACACTTTCGTATCCACCCATCACTGCTCATCTTCCCAAGTTTGGAGAGTCAAAGGTTCCAAACTATCAACCAATCCATCTCCTATCCCGAAACACACTCCATCCATTCCTTGACACATGATATATGATTCTCACATTGACCATGTATTGGCAATGACCCTTTATCATAAGGATTCAAAAGGCACTCTATTGTGATGTGCGCACAAAGACAAAGTCAACTTCGGTATCAATGAAGCTGAAGAGGAATATCAAAAATTTTATTCAAGTGCATGTATCTTAGCAAAACAACTTCTTTAGGAAAGATATCAATGTCACATTATGATAGGGGCATCTACATCAACACCACCTTGTGATTCAGTATGAGCTTAAAATCTTTCAGAAAAACACAAAAAATCAAAAAATATAAAAATCCAAAAAAAAAATCAGATAAAAGGATTGAAAATAGTAAAGAAAAAAATCATCCTCCAGTGAAAACCACTTTGGTGGTGCTTTGAGCAAGTACCATGATGAAAACCTAGAAAACAGGAATCATGTGCAGAATCGAGCATCTATGTGCGCTAGTTCAGGTGAAAGCATCTTATCCCATCCATAATAAATCCATTTCATCCATGAACCATTTATCCAATCCATCTGAATCCATAGTCCAAATTATCTTGATCTTGGTAAAATTTTGGTGCACACTTTATGCTTGCTTATGGTAAACATCTTGACATGGGTCATTTTCATTGATCCCATCCTATCCAAAATTATCTGATCCATGAAGCATTATCCAAATGAGCATTATTTATCTGAACACCTTATCTTATCACAAGATAATCCCTATCCCTCTGTCCATACATCTATCTGAGCATCCACACATGGCATTACATACGTTGCTACACAATGGGGGCATATATTTACATTGTGCTTTGGGAATAAATATTGATATATATCCTCCAACTTATGTGGCGATTTGAACATTGGCAAATGTGAAATCAAATTGGTCCACCACTTGTGAGAAAAAAACCAAATCACTAGCCCATGGCATATTTTGACAATAACATGTCCTTATCAAGCTTTATCTTTCATCAAACATCAATCCAAACAATCACTATCAGTTGCATCTAATTTTCACTTCAAACGTCACATCAAATCATCCACAACAACTTTTGTTCCAAACCAAGCACCATAAATCCTAATCAATCAAATCCAATCAATCACTCATCATCTTGGGATATCCATTCTAATCCTTGTGTTTCTTAACACTATCCTTGCATTGTTGTGTATCCTCAACAATGTTATCATCATCAATCCATTGATCTGATCAATCAACCTTAGCTTGGTTTTCAAAAAAATCCCAAACAGAGCACTGATATCACATCCATATCCAAATAGTCAAAATCATGAGAAAAATTCAAAAACATTAGAAAATCAAAAATCCAAAAAACTTAAAAAAGTTAGAAAAGCATAAAAAAACTCTAGATCCAAACTACGTCATCTTTGAGCTTAAACATGGGCAAGGCTAATCTTTGATCAGCACTTGAGACACAAAAACAAAAAAACATTTGAAAACACAAAAAACCAAAAACAGCCTCAAAACATTCCAAAAATGTCAAAAACATCCAAATATTTTAAAAAATCTATCCATCTCATCTCGCTTTCACCTGCAATAATCAAGCATCCATAATAAATCAATCATCACACTCATCCTTTGGCAAAACAAATAGAAACAACCACAACAATCAACACAAAAAAGCAAGCTTCAAATGCAAATCAAAATTGAAGCAACAAACCATTAAATGCAAAATCAAAATCTTGATCATTTTCAAACATGTCAATCAACCTTATATCAATAGCCTATCAATCAACTTATCAAACCATCATCATCCTATACAATGCATGTCCTAGGATATATCATTCCGACAATAGGCGCCATTTTGGATATCACCTTGGATTCTTATCCTATCAAAACAAATCCCTTTGGCTAGAGATATGAAGAACATTGGCTTGTTTGCATACTTTATCTCTTCTTTTGATTTATCTTATTGTGCTCATTCCAAGGACCTCTCGATGATATCCAAACAAAGGATTTAGAGAGATAGGAATGGGGCAACAATCATTATCTTTTGTCTATTTTGCTTGTTGGATGTTCTTGCAATATAACTTGGTGAATACTTGCTTTGTTAGGTACGTCCTAGCAAGGTTTCTGTATGTCAAGTGTGAACAAGAATACTCATATCTATTTATCAAGTCAAAGTCCATCACACTAGGTACAACGCCATCCTGGTTCTTTATACCTTGATGTATTATATCTATGTGTTTTATCAAACATACAAAAATTGGCCCTTTAAAAATCCCAACTCCTCGGCAAGTAATCATCATCATTTGCATATTTATCATCTTATGTCTTGTTGAAATGAATTCTTCTCTTGTTTCTTCTATCTCTTTCTTTTCGCACTAACATGGTACCATGACAGTTAATCATAAATCATCGCCATTGCATCTATCTTGCATCCACAAAACCGTCAGCATACTGCATAATGCATATCAAATCATATATAAAGCATTAATAATACCACATGCATTCATCCCCATCATTGAATAATACATATTGGTTATTCTAAACACCTCATAAACCATACATTTATCATCTATTTGCATAATCATAAAAGCATCATCATATCATATCATGTGCATCCATATCATCCATGCATCATCATATCATCCAAACATCATAATCATCTCATTTATATAATGTAACTGTCATGGTACAAATTAGGATCAAGTGTGTGTAATATATCAAAATAGGCATGAAGCTACCCATGGCCAATGACTATCTACATCATCAAATATGTCTGCATCATACGTACGAGCTGAACTAATCTTGAACCTCTTTGTCAAGAGATCGACCCTCAAATCAAACCTCTTCACCCTATCTCTCGAGGGGGAAATATACCAAAGTAAATTTCACACTGGGGCAACAGTGGGGCATCATAAAATCAGAGAATTTTTAACTTTGATCTCAACAAGATTATTTTTGAACCAATGCAATAGGTGCATTGATTTGAAGAGGGGCAAAATATAGACATGGAAAATATACCGATTGACATTGCACATCTTATTCTGATTACTAATACCATTTCATCCTAAATTATCCCTCGGTCTAACCATTTAATCAAATCCCCTTATCTGATTAAATTTATCGATATTCCTCTCTTAATTAAATAAATCAGTTATCTAATTAAGTCACCTCTTCTCAATAATTAAATTAACCATCTTGATCTAATTATCCTATGTAACTAAATAATTTATTTTATTTGATTAAATCTCTAAAGTCTATCTATTAAATTAAATAAATTAAAACCTTATTTAGTTTAATCTAACCAACATCTCTTTTAATTAAATAAATCAAAATCTTTATTTAATTAATCTTTAAATCACATTTCTCTCATATTTGATTTAAATAAATCCACAAATGTAAGTCAAATTTGTCACATCAACTAATCTCTCACTAAATTAATTAACCTTTGATTAATTTAATCTCCTCTCATGTCCCATCCTCCAACATTTCCCACTTGCACATGAAAATAGATTTAATTGATTTATTAAATCCCTATTTTCCTCAAACAAGGCATCTTTTAAGGAATATTCTTCAAGCTTGAATTCAAAATCCAAGTTGACATGTACATCCAACAAGGCATTTACTCCATCTTACATGTCCTATTGCTTGAGCCAAGTGGCATTTAATGCATTTTTCCCCTTCCCTCTTGCATGTCATTTCAACAATTTCAAAATTCAAATATAGGCATTTATTAGCACAATCCTCAAAACTTGCACATCCTCCATCCACTCACAAGTTGAAAAGTGGCATCTTGCCATTAGATGAATGTTAGTCCCACATTTCTCAATTTTGGACATTGATCCATATTCTCATTCTATAAATAAGAGGCTAAACTCCTCATTTGATCATCCACAATTTATGCAAAGTTACTATGCTCAAATATTTAGCCATTTCCATCCAATATCATTGAATCATAGCTAGGTTATGCAGGTTTTTTCATTAGAGAGCTCATCAAGCATCAACAAAGTGGATCACTCATCAACATTTATCAACATTCATCAACATTGCATCATAGGAATTAGGAAAGGGCCAATTTTCACATCAAATTGGCACCAATTCCCCAATGGGATCATGAGTTTTCTAGTTTAATTAGGATTCAATCTCCATTTTGTTATTTTCATGGTGTTTTTCCTTGTTTTTTTCCTAATTTGGACTTGGTAATTGGATTTCATGGGAAATTCTTGTTCTTGCTTGCATTCTCTAATCTAATGTGTGTGTTCTTATTGTTTTGCAGGTATTGGGATTGGGGTTCACACACTAGTATTATAGAATACTTTTGTTCAAATCTTTATGTCAAGAAAAAACTTTTAGAAGAGGAAAATCATGAGAACCAGGAGCATAAGGCATAAATCTCTATTTTTTTCCAAAACAATCATAAGAAATAGTCTTCACAAGTAAGCAAGAAGATGAAGAAGAAGTGCATAAGGGAGAAAATAGCAAGGATACCTCAAAGTTTATGCTTTCACAAGGATTTCCAATCAAACATCTAGCCTAGATGGAGGAAAACATAGCATCACAAGTCATGCTTGCACCCAAGCATGAGGTTGTAGCTAAAGAAGAATTCTTTTAGCTTGCTTATCCATTTCAAACCAACAGTGTGTATGGTCAAATTCAAAGGGTAAGTGAGTATGTTTTTATTCTTCAAGAATCATTGTAGTTATTCATTGACTATCTATTTGTGTTTCTCCTCCTCTTGGCTATTGATAACCATGAAAAAAATTACAAACTAATGAGAAAAGGAAGATACTTCAAGGAACCATTCAACAGTTTTATTTGAGCAATTTTTGTTGTTGGGTAGGGTAGGTTAGGATAGGTTTTTGATTCAATTCAATGTGTTTTTTCACAATTTTATTTTGTCTTCTCTTTAAGTGTAAAAGCATAGTTAGTTAGTGTCTAGTTTTAGGTGCTTGGTTAGTTGTTATTGAAGTGTTACCAGCTAGTTATCAATTTTTTCTTTAGGTTTGTTTGAGGTCTCTTGTGACTCCTATACCCAATTGATATATACAAGGCTACTAGTCTTGTAAGCTTTAGAAAGAAAAAACCCCTTAGAGGTTGCCAAAAGTGATTCTATTTTAATCCTTGAGGTTAAAATAGCCTCGACATTGTTAAAATCTTAAAAAAAATGCATGTAATTCTTGGGTGACAAAGTAAATATACAAAGGAAAGTCTCATTTTTTGTCAAGTCTTCTTGCTAGGTTTCACATTGAAAGCTTCCTTTTGACGTTTTAGGGAATGTATAATGAGAAATATTAGGGGTTTTTTTATTGGTGTTAAAGGAGTCTTTCATGTTGGTGTGATAGAGAAAACATCTCCTAAGAAGAAGGGATCCTCTTTGAAAAAGAGGAGAGGCATGAGCAACAAGAGGCTAGTGCTACCTAGCATGGTATTGAGGCACAATTCCCTAGCTCTCACCCTGAGCTGCAAATGAAGAAAAGAAAAATAGTTGATATGGGAGGAGAAGGAGAAGTGGATAAAGAGACCAACAATAGAACACCCTCAAGTTTCAAGCTATCACGTGGTGTGGATGAAGCCCTAAAATAGAAACACTTCAGGGGTAGTCATTGCTTAAAAATTGGGTTATGAATGTGGTGGCCTAGGTGTATAGGTGTAGGGAATGTAGAGGATACCTAAAATAACACATAATAATCCCCACATTAGGTTAGACCTAGGATCCAATGGAGGAGCCCTAGGGAATTTAGGAGTATGAGAGGTGGTTCAATTTATGGCAGCTTTTGAACATCCCATTTAGATGCCTCCACCCATAGTTATGATGTAACTGTGTCCCATTTTCATATAGGAACCACTGATCATCATGTTGCAAGGTGTGACCCTTGGTATTCCTTTAAGCACTATAACTTGGGTTTGTGACATGGTCTAACCACCTCCTGTGGTTCTTAATCGAAGCTTGTATCGGGCATTGATAGGTCGATCTTTTAGTGCAACGACAAGTCCAAAATTGGCATCAAATTTGGTCATAGGTTCAAACCCCATGCTTGTACTGGGGGGGATTTCTACAAGGTGTGACCCTTGATCTTCCTTGCAACACTAGTGCTTGGGTTTGTGTCATGGTCTAACCACTTCTTGTGGTTCTTAACCAAAGCTTGTATTGAGCATTGACAGGTCGATCTTTTGGTGCAACAAGTCCAACAGATTAGGCATGAGGTATGCATCTCTCCTCCTCCTCTCTCTCTTGAATCTTCTTTTTATGTCCCTTCAATTCCTCCTATTGTTTCCTCCATAATCACCACCCTCTCATCCAATATTATTGTGTCATTTTCCACCCCTCCACCTCCACCTACCATGCAAGTATCCATCATGACACAATCTCCTCCCACCCCTCCCTTCATTCTTCCATCCTTCTCACCTTTCACATAGACTACTCATTAACTCGTTCTTGAAGGAACAACATACACTACTTCACAATAGAAAGTGATCATTCCATTCAGATTGCCACAAGGATCCCTGTTTATAGGGGAAGTTATTCAATTTTAGGAGAAGTACCATAAACAATGGGAGACTATAAATAAATCTAAGAAGATTGGGCAAGGAAAAGAAGGAAAGCAATCATGGCTGTCATAGTGCCACATATGTAAACCATACTTGATCAGGAGTAGCAAGCTCTAATGATCACACATAAGACACCTAAGGTGAGAAAGCTATGAGGGTAGATGATGCCCGTAGATTACTCAACTTGCATTGTTGGCATGAACCTCAGCTAAGCAAGGCTAGTGGACAAGTTTGAACTCATAGAGGAAATGTAGAAAGTCGTTATGATGGAATAGATCAAGATCAACCAATGACTAGAGAAGGGCCAATAAATCATATAAATGAAAGCTACCATCAACTACTAGAAAGTGAAAGCTAAAATATAAAAATGTAAACTTCTCAAGGATGAGAGATGATTTGTAGAGTCACATCACTCTAGAAAATGTGCAAGTAGAATTTAATTAGAGAACTTGGCTACAGATACAAGTAGTTGAACTAAAGGCCAAGTTAGAAGGCTTAAAGAAAGAAAATTAAGCAATAGAAAGTCAGATACAACAAATAGAAATAGAGATGGATCAATCCCAAAAAAACCTTTCAGATTTGTTGAGTGCACAATAATAGATGCAATAGCCAATGCATCAAGAATTCAGACTCAAGTAGCAAGAGAACAAACAACTAAAGAAAGAGCTTATTGACTACCTTGAGACCATAGGTGTTCTCCAAATGGTCTAAAAATTGTATGTATATTATTGGGGACAGATCATAAATGTGGCTTCACACTTCAAGCTAGCACTCAAATTCATTGTTGTATCATAGTGATTGAGTGCTCAAGTCAACACATTTGTGGAATAGACCCTTGCTTTTGTCTCCTTGAAGGTCAAAGAATCACAACTTCTAGTGCAAAAGCTATGTAGCACAACTGATGAAGTGCTCTAGACAGTGGGAGTGACTAATAGAAGGAAGGTGGTTGGTAATATTAATGATTGTTTGAGCTATAGTAAGGTAGTCACCAAATGTAAGGAATATCTAGAGATCTTGGAACAAGTGCTATGAAAAAGGAATGGAAACATTGAAATATTGGTCCAATTAGGATTCCCCAACCCATTCCTCCCTGATATCACATTCCTCATGAAGGAATAAATCAAGGAGCTATTGATCATGAAGAAAAATGATTTGGGAGTATTCATAGACCTGAGCTAGGCACCGAGCATCTGTGAAGTAGAGACTATTTTGTAGCTCCTTGTGTAGCTCAAGTTCCAAGTGAGGGAAGTCGTGCAAAGCCTAAGTGACATCTCCTTCAAGGAGATAATAGATTTAGATAAATTTTTTGATGCTCTAAAGAAGAAATCTTGACCCTTTGATGAGGAATGGATGCCTTTAAAGGCCACCCTTGAGAATTTTAATGAGTTTCAAGCCTTCCCTTTTGTATTTTAGTTTCTTTTTGGGCATACCAAATATTTTAGGTTCTCCTTCTACAATTAGATTCTCCTGTAAGTTGCTAGAACTATGGATTAAATCTACATCTTTGAGGTGCATGTATCTTAGCACCTAGTTTGACGTGGTAGTAAGTTGATCATCCAACCTTGACCTCCCTTTTATTTCATCACCTTGGTTGGATTCATTTTATGAAGACTTTCTCACGTAGACACATGGAATCGCCATGTTCTTTGAAGTTTGAAAGAGATCCCTTAGTGAGAAAAGGATGCACCATTGGTCGAGTCTTCCATGAAAGTCTAGACAAAACATGTATCAAAATTTCAAGGTTGTTGTGCATTAAGGTAATGTCATGCTTTGGATTTGGAGATCACATATGCATGTGCACTGAAACATTTTAGAAGTTTTGATTATGTTGCCAAGTTTTCATGATGGAAACATGTGAGAGGCTCCAAGTGTCGAGTTTTCTTGACCTCAAGAGTCCCAACCATGAAGAGAAATGGTTCTTAATTATTTCAAAATGTTATCACTATTAAGGGTTCCAGCTCTAATTTTGGTACTTCTCTTAGCAAGAATTTTGTAACTACTTTATAGAGAGAATAGATTGTAACTTTTAGTTTTGTAATAAAGATAGCAGCAATTTATTATTTCTATTTCAAAGACCTTAGTAGGTGTCTCTCGTGGGAAGGTTTTAATACTTTGTATTATTCCTTTGGACCTCTAGAATTTGTTCTCCACCTAACAATGAAGAGGATGTAGTGTTCTATGTCCAAATATATGAGATGGATGGTTGCCTCTTGTTTTTGATTCCTTGCTTTTGTAGTTTAAATTTTTTGTGAAATATTATGGAATTTAAATAGCATTCTTTTAAATTATCTATGATGTTTGAAAGGTTTTGACCTAAATTATGCAAATTAGTACTAAGTACCAAAATTATTTATAGCATATCACAAAGTTTTATTTAAGCTTTTCCCACTCTTTGTCTTCCCCTTTCATCCTAGAACATTTGAAGAGTCAGATTCTAAAATATTGAAGGTTGTTTCACAAATAAAAAAATGAAGTCCCACATCTATGAAACTTCCCAAAGGATGTTATTTTCCTAGTTTTAAGCATAAAAAATTTACAACCTTAGCAAACAACCAAAAATACTTCACCACTTTTGTTACCTTTGTTTGGCTCATTGCCTTCAATAATTTAATTTTGCACCTCTTCCTTTGGATCACTACCTCTGACACTCACTCTTTTACTTCTATCTTTGGCTCATTACCTCCAACACTCACTTTTGCACATTTTCCTTTGGCTCACTACCTCCAACACTCACTTCTGCACTTCTGCTTTTAGCTCACTGCTTTCAACATTCATCAACCACTTCTCTACAAGTTTTCACTCATTCCTCTTCCTTCACTGCACTGCTTATGGAATTTTCATTGAACACACCACACATTTCATATTTCTTAATCACACATGTAATCATTCATTTATAACTTTCACATTATCAAAAAGTTTCTCCTTTTTGACCATATTAAAATGTACAAACATGAAACATGCAATGTTCATATTCAGTCATCTTCAAATTATCTACAAGAAAAGGAAATTTAACATGGTCCAAGCTAGGAGATAAGAAGGACATATTTTACCTTTGCACATATTCCCATGGTAGCATATGCCATAAAAATTTTGCACAAAAAAATCAATGTGCCAAGTTATCCCAACAAACACTTAACCCACAAAATATTAACTCCAAACCACAAGCAATACTAGAGAGACCATAAAAAATTGTGCAAATGACATTAAAAGCATCAAATTATGTTCATAAATATTTCCTTGCTCTTCTTTCACAACTTCATGGAAAAATATGCTGGTGCAAGCAAACAGACATAGAACCAATATCCATTGTAAACCCAAGTACACAGTCTTGAGATAGAACAATGATAGATCAACTTACAATAAACTTTAGCAACTAAAACTTGAATAGAGACGATAGATGAAAAATTTAAAATCATTCTCCAAACCACAAGACCATAACAACTATGGATAAATGTAGATCATTTCTTAGAACCTTCCATGACTAAAAAAACACATTATTCACTCTACAAACTCATGAACCTTTTGTGGTGACACTTATGTTTTAGAAATAGGAACACTCTTTCTTTACACTTAAATCTATCGATCCTTCAAACTACATGACTACATATTCAAATATGGAGGAAAGTGGAGCATTCTTTGGAGCTTTTCAGTGCAACTTCCTGAGCCACTAACTATAAGAAATTATTTTATACAATTTGCATCAATAGATAGTAAATACAATATTCACAAAATCATCTACTTATTCATTAGCAATAGGAAATATAGAACAACTGCCATAGCAACTCATGACATCCAATCAACATACAAAAATTATTTTGATCAACATACTGAGTGCATCATATGTAACCATCCAGACACATCCACATTGCTGACAATAGAGACATCATCAACAAAAATCCATTTTGTTGACATCAATTACAACACACATAACATACTTGCAATATCTCTCTCCTCACTAGATTGGTATTGGAAGTGTTTTTTTTCACCTTATTTCCTTTCACTTGTAATAAAGACACAAAATTATCCAATTCCACTATAACTAACAAGGGACTAGGTTTACCTAAGTCAATAAACTTGATATCAATCTTCATGAAAATATTCTATAGTGATTTTAAAATGATTTTTAATTTTTTAATATTTTGACTTAAAACCTTCACAAGAAACCTTTATTTTTACCAAATGATTAATTGAAGCAATGGAAAAGTTAGGATCCATGAGAGATTATCTCTTTACCAATTCCTAGAAATTATCCATCAAAATATGTAGCATCTAAACATTTTGATCTTTATCAAAAAATTAATTTCCCAACTTGTTCATAAAATATTTCATGGAATAAAAAATACCTTGGAATAGGTTTTGTGCCTTCTTGATATATTCTAACACCCTTTAAGGATATTCATCTAGAACTTGCAGGATAACCTTCACTTTTGATGCACATTTGGCTCTTGATCACTTAGAATATTGACATCCACCAAATATTAGAAAACCATATCAACCATTTGAGATATTTAGTGAAATTATTTTTTGATAGCCTCCAACTCCATTTGTATCCCTATCATGAAATTATTAATATATTTCATTGTTTTATATGATGTTGTAACAATTTAAAAAACATAATGAATTATCTTATGTCTTAGAGTCACTATTTTTACATTCCACACATGCATGAATCACATGATATTTCATAGTTCTCTCACAACTTGTATCTCATTTTCTATGCTTAGAATATGTTGGAGAACTATATCCATAGAGGATGAACCAATAGGACTAACCAGATTTCAATGTAGGCTATAAGGTGTACAACCTTATCTTTCAACTCCTTACTATCTTATCCTTATCTGATTTTTAGATTATCCAATTCATTCATGATCTAGTTTTTTTCTTCCCCTATTCCTTGGATAACTTTCCTAAATAAATAAGAGTGATTGTATGATACATATGATGGTTTCACATATACTTGAGGGATATCTAATAGTTTTGTAATGATGTGAGCTTATCTATTTCAAAAACTATTAGTCATAATGGAGGATCATGCCCTATCTCTTTTTGGAATATTTGGTTGTGTAAGCATAGCTGCTAGTTGAGTAAGATCATCAAATTCCATTTTAACAACTCTCTTCCCTATTTTTAATAACTCGATCAAATGATTTAGGATTATTTATAGTTTATGATCCCTTAAGATGGATATTACCTTGATTCTACTGAGAGGTAATTTGATCACCTAGAAAACAAGGAAAGGGAGGACTTTTAGGAAAATATGATGGAACTTTATCAATAGATGGAGAAATTATTTTCCAAGAGATTGGATAGGGTTTTCTTAACATATTTTGAAGGACTAAAAAATTTAGATAAATTAGGATTTTAGTTTTGAGAAGCAAGGTGTATACATCATAAATGGATGCACAACTTCCTTGTTCACACAAAAGGGGAAGAAGGGGATAGGGATCCGATTTCACAATGCTAACTTTCAAGAATATCTTAGAGATCTCAACCCAATAAAGAATATGAGAGATATGACTAAAATATATCCTTGGAGATGAATGAAAACAACAAATGGGTTCATCACCAAGTGTAAACTTGGAAAATGCAAGATGTTTGAAAACATAGTGTGATATGCAAACTAACACTAAATTACCTAAGAATGCAAGAAAAATGTAGCCGAAAGTTATGAAACTGGAAATTTGCACCTATAAACTTGTTGGAGATGGAATGGAGCTTTTGAATCCTAAAAAATTCACTATTGATGCTAATTGGGACTCATACGACAAGTTGGGTGACTTAGTCTAGTTTTGGGAAAACTATGCCAGAACAGGTTTTAGACAAATGGATACTCAGATATGTAAAATTCCAATTTAAACATGGGAAGTGGGACTCATTAGCAAATAGTGGTGAATCAATCCACCTCTATATTTTTGGGAATTGAAAACTAGAAACTATGGCCTTCAATCTGCTCTTCTGGTAGGATTTTGGATCCGAAATTGTAGAATTCACCTTGTAGATCTTCTCCAAGCTTCTCTTAGGACTTAAACAAATTTAAATCACCATGAAAGTTTTATGACAATTTTTCCAATCTGTCTCTTTGATAAATTTGCAACCTAGACCTACAAATCACATGCAAAGAGAGGGAAAAATGTTGTGGGGTTAATGAATAGGGGTTTGCCTTGGTCAAACCCCTTGTTATTAATTAAACCCTTGAAATGAAACCAAATAGAATGGAAAATGATTAATGAAAGAGTAATTATGTTTCAACTCACCAAACCCTAGCAATAAGGTGCTACAAATATATAAGTATTGGCTCCAATGGATGTGGACTTGAACTCTAGCTTGATGTTGATAGATCTTCAATGAAAACCACAATTATTAGCACTAATCGTAAAATTAAATCACAAGATAACCTTAGATCTTGGATAATAAAAACCTACTAGAATTTTAAATTAAATTTGAAGTTTGAGCTAGAGGGGACTCATTCGCCACTCTAGGCAAATGGGTCCTACCTAAGGGGACTCATTCACCTAGAATGGCGAATGAGTCCCACCTTAGGAATTTAAGGTTGGTTTTGGGATTTTTATGCTTTAAATGTTATTTATTGAGATTATTCTCAAAAATACACATAAGTAAGGCCTACGGATGCAAAATAGGGCCAATTAAACCATAAGAAAGCTAAATTATTAATGAAAAACCTAGAAAAGTGTGAAAGTGTGTTACACTGCTTTACAACACTTTGAAATAAGGCTTGGTAAATGATGAAAAGAGGTTATTTAGGTGAAATACATTAACAAGACCATAGAAAAGTGTGAAAGTGTGTCACAACACTTAAGTAAGGTATGACTTGAGTTATTTTAGTTCACAAGGGCCCAAGACCTAATGTGAATGTGTTATCCATGTTACAACATTAAATCAAGGCACAATTAAGCTAAAATCACAAGGAGGGCCCAAACAAGACAAAAAGAAGTAAAAGGGTTACTTTTTTGGTGTCCACATTTAGCCCCCACATTAGTGAGAGGATGAGCCTACTTCAAACTCACACTAAAGTAGACCAACACACATCAAGAGGGGTTCCATTGAACTAATGCTAGCAAGATGGGACAACAATGAATAAGAGGCATGATAAACCCCCCAGGATCAAGATCCCATGACAAACCAAACATAAGCACAAGGGAAAACACATGAAAATGATATCAAGAACAATAATAAGGCACAAGCATACATTTCCAAAGATGAAAGAGAGAAAAAGAAAAGAAAAAGAAAGAATTAGGTCAAGCTTCAACCATTTTTCCAACACGATGTGGATTAGTTCTAGGTTGTTTTTTAATGGAAAACACATACTCACTCTGAGGTAATGAAACTCATGGTTTTCCACTAGGTGAGAAGGCCTAAAAGGTGAGAAACATACACTCATGGCTAGTATGCACTCACACACATGCAGGTGGCTATGGGGAAATTCATTCCTTAGAATGGGCTTCCCACTGAAAACATACCAAATGTTTACCTCGTGATAACTTTAATAAGGTGCTAGAAACAAGAAAAAATGGTCTTTCGAGCTTCACGAGACAAAAAAAACTTTGTATGCTTGGAGCTCATGCACAAATGTGATTGCTCCATAGGCATGCAAGCTATGTTATGCAAGGTGGCCATATAAAAAATGCAAAATGCAACATGAAAATAATTTTCAAAGGATTCTTGCTTAGTTCATGCGAGGTCTTTAACATAGGGAATATTGTCCCTAATGTATCCAAGAGAGGAATGATCAAAGAATAGAATATTCACAACTTAGGGGATGCAGTGTGTCACATCCAACCACTAAGAGGAATGTAATATGCTAATATAGATCATGCTCATGAAAGACATCACATCTAATGCCATCCAAAAATTGACAAACACATTGTATGAAGTAAGAAGTTTGCACTAAGAACCAAGAAAAAGGAAATTGTAAAAGAATAATACCAATGTATGTCCCCACTTTAAAGGAATTGTTGAACACCATGCTATGAGAAATTAATTTAACGTAGCAAATGAAAAATGCTAACAAAATGGAAGACATGAGATCCAACTTGGAAAGCCCTATGCCAAGTCATATGTTTCCAAGTAAGGCTACATCATGCAAGAGAAAAATAAAAGGGAGGGGTTTCCCCCAAACACCAAAAAAATAAGGGATCTATGGATTTAGGGTCAATATGTTCTTTGCTACATTATTTTTAGAGAGCTCAAAACTATCATCATCCCCCAAATACATAGAACTGGAAGAATGACACAAAGAGAGTGAAAAAAAAGAAAAACCTTTTGGTTCAACATGGAAGAGACATGGGGTTCCTCAATGACTTGCATCATCCCAAAAAGGAAAACACAAGACAAATGAAAGATCACTATGAAATCATTATGAAGCCTCTAATATTCTCTAGGAGGCTTGTTGTTATGAGAGGGATCTTGATATCCTAACCCCTTTGTGTTTTTATTTGTTGGATTTTTCTCTAAGAGTTGATGAATTTCATGTTCACGTGTTGTGTCACATCCTTGTTTGGTCAAGATTGTAAAGCCTTTGCCATATGTTTCTTCAAGGTTGATTAGACTATTTTTTACTTTGTTATCATAAAATGGTTGAGTTTTTTCTTTTCTAGAGGAACTAGGTTCAACTTTTGTTTTAGGATGTAAGTAACCAAACATCTCAAGATGTGGTATTGTAGGAGGATTTGGTTGGTTTATGGATAGATAAAAGGATGCATTAGCTTGAAGGTTACCAAGACAATCATTTAGGAACTTATTCATGCTATCATCATCTTCTCTAATGATGTCAACACCATGAGGAGGACATGCATGAGGAGTTGAAGGAGAATGAGTGAGTTCAATGTCATTAGGATCATTTCCAAAGGTAGAACTTGACATATCTACTAAGGATTTTAATGACATCCACAACTTATTAAAACACATCCATGATGCAATTTTTAGATTCTAAACTATGCAATAATGCAATTTTGATTTTAAGCAATGCACAAGATGGATGAAATTAAACTAGATGTAATGAATTTAATGAAACAAGAAATTTGTAAATTGAAATAGAGAGATAACAACAAAAAACTGTGTTGGAACAAGTTTTAGACAAACGGGTACTCAGATCTGTAAAATTCTTGTTTAGGCATGGGAAGTGAGACTCATTTACCAATAATGGTGAATCATTCCACCTTTGGATTTCTGGGAATTCAAAATAGGAAACTATAGCCTTCAGTCTGCTCTTCTCTTCCTGACAGGTTTATGGATCTGAAATTGCAAAATTCAACCTGTAGATCTTCTCCAAGCTTCTCTTAAGACTTTGACAACTTTGAATCACTTTGACAATTTGATGAATATTTTTTCTGATTTTTCTCTTTGATAACTCTACAACCTAGACCTGCAAATCACATGCAAAGAGAGGGAAAAATGTTGTGGGGTTAGTGAATAGGGATTTTCCTTGGTCAAACCCCTTGTTGGTAATTAAACCCTTGAAATGAAACCAAATATAATGGAGAATGATGAATGAACAAGTAATGATGTTGCAACTCACCAAACCCTAGCAATATGGTGCTACAAACATGTAAGTATTGGCTCCAATGGATGTGGACTTGAACTATAGCTTCATGTTGATAGATCTTGAATGCAATGCTTACAAATCCTACACAACAATTATTAGCTCTAAAACATGATGCAAAAAATCTTTGACATGCTGAATGACACTTGAAAATGATCTTGATTGCTTGATAATCTACCCTTGAAATGCCTTGAATGCTCTTACGGATTCTCAAATTCTCTTATAAACTATATACTTGAATGCTAGGTATGAAAATGAGGGGAAGAAACTTGTATTTATACTCAATTATGCAATAATTCCTAAAATTACAACATAGGCTGACCTTAGATCTTGGATAATAAAAACTTGGCAGAATTTTAAATTAAATTTGAAGTTTGAGCTAGAGGGGACTCATTCTCCGCTCTAGGCGAATGGGTCCTACCTAAGGGGACTCATTCACCCAGAATGGCGAATGAGTCCCACCTTAGGCATTTAAGAATGATTTCAGGATTTTGATGCTTTAAATGTTATTTATCAAGATTATTCTCAAAAATACACATAAGTAAGGCCTATGGATGTAAAATGTGGCCAATTAAAGAATAAGAAAGCCCAATAATTATTGACAAACCTAGAAAAGTGTGAAAGTGTGTTATAACACTTTACAACACTTTGAAATAAGGCTTCTTAAATGATGAAAAGAGGTTATTTAGGTGAAATACATTAACAAGACCCTAGAAAAGTGTGAAAGTGTGTTACAACACTTTACAACACTTAAGTAAGGTACCACTTGAGTTTTTTTAGTTCACAAGGGCCCAAGACCTAATGTGTTCATGTGTTATCCACATTACAACATTAAATCAAGGCATAATTAAGCCAAAATCACAAGGGCGGCCCAAACAAAACAAAAAAAGTAAAAGGGTTACTTTTTTTTATGTCCACACAAGGGTAAAGTATACTAGGATAGTGACTTGAATATTTCATTATTTAACTATAACATAGGCTTGTTAACTAGGTTTTGTTATGTTTGAGAGGCTAGATAATAGATTTTTTGAAGAAGATTATGATTACTAGGGGAAACCTTGTATCTTTACTGTAGGATTATTTTGGTTGATCTAAGCATGAAAAATAAAATTTATTTTGGGAGACATTTTCTTTCATACTAACGTTACATCTTCCTCAATTATCACCATCACTACTTTGAAAAGGTGACTTTTAACCTAAAAAATCCTCCATTATTCCTCAAATCACTTTTTACTCCTATTTATCACTATGGAAGTTTTGGATTCTATATTTTTTAATTCTCCTATAGTCCAATCTCCTCCTGGAAAATTCCTATCAAAAAAATTTCAACTTCATATGAGGGATCTAGTATCTCAACATTATCTTGTAATCCTTTAGGCACTAGGGAAATTTTATACGTCCTCATTTGAACAAAAATCATGCATGAATAAGATATTTATGAAATTATTTATCATATGTGTTATTTTCCTAGTAGTATTTCATATGGGGTTGATTTAAGGTGGAAGTTTTGAATCCTTAAAAATATTTTATTATAAAGAAATAGTTTCTTACTTCATTTTGCCTATGTTTCAAGAGAGATAATTTAGTTTCAACATTCTTGGTCACTCAAATAGTTGGATGGGTATATCTCCTAATGGATATGGGAAATAAAATAGATTTCACATTTTCTTTTAAATATATCATTTGAACCTTAGTGCCTTGTTTCTATACGTCCAATCGATTTGTCTAATCCGTAAAACAAGACATGATTTTTAATGGTTCCTCTAAAAATCCTACAATCTTGATGTAAGTAAACGTAGAAAAAACTATAGTACCAATTTTCCCATTTATAAATTTATTCCATATCCTTTGGATACATTCCCCTTTCCTTATCATTTTAGAAAATTCACATGATAATGAATATAAAACCATCATTTACCCTTTTAAAGTACTTGTTATATTATTTCATCTCCACCTGAGGATAGTATTGATATACAAATTTTTAATCCTGGCAACCCATGACACTAACTTTCTCAAGTCCAACAAATTTTTTCCTCCTTGCTAAAGGATTCACAAAATATGATTTCATGTAAAAAAACCAATATTGGATAACTTCACATAATCACTTGTGGAGGTTATTTCTAATGATGGTTTAGCCTAATCAATAAATTCCTTCTAATAAATTAATTTAGTGATGAACTCAAAACATCAATGGATAAAATTATTTTGTAATGATAGGTTCTAAAACCTAACTCAAGATATGAATTATTTCATTATCTCATCTTTAAATTTACTATAGACAACTTCTTCGATAACCTTGAGATAAAAGCTATCAACTTACTTAACAAATTATTTTTCATATTTTAATGCGTTGATTAACAATGGCTTCCAAATATTCTTTTGATGATTCCATGGTTATCCTTACAAAAGAATCCATTGTTATTAGATTCATAATCTCCTTAATATATGATAGTTAAATCTATAGGATTACATTTTCATCAATTACTCTAACCACCTTGTCCTTATAGTTACATAGTCTTCCATATTGCACTAATAGATTTGGAGAATGAATAGAAATTAGAAAGAATGCTACTTCTACAAAACCACTCAACTTGATATTCTAAAATATTTTCATCTTCTTTCCTTATCATATATCCTTTAACAAAACTCCTCTAGTCCCACATGCCCAAAATATGTATTTGAAATTTTTTCAAGCTCCAACAGTAATTTTAAGGGTGGTACCATGCCTTTGCATTCATATTTCATCTTCATTGGAAAATGCATTCCCTAGTTAAAAGTTCTTGCTAAAATTAGATGCACCCTAGTATTCATAGATACAATATTATTTAGAAAGACATAATTAAAATAAAATTATTTTAAATAATTTAATTGCACCTATTTAAATAGGTTAGCATGTGTAATGGACTAAATTTTCACCCCTCACAATTTCCCCATTTACACCCATTACCTTAGAAAAATCAAACCTAAAAATGTTATTCCACATCATCCATCCACTTTCCATCCATTTAGCAGTTTTCTGTAGTGTTGGTAGGGGAATTTTTGTTGAAGACTCTCACACAATGTGCGAATGTATACATGACGCACTATCATTCTGATAGAATTCCCACCTCTAGAATCTATAGAGGAATTACACTTCTCCATTGGCGATGAAGAGTAACACCCATATGCCCTTGATCGACCTTGAATAGATATTTTTGGCTCCTATTCACCTTCAAATCTCTATCTTTCACATTCAATTCACCTTCTACACAATCATTTGATCTTCTTCTTGAGTTTTCAATCTCACTTCACCATTCTACACACTTCTTGAGCATTACACACTTCATTTCATAACTCTTCCACCATTGTTGAAGCTCCAAGTTGATACTTTGTTGGTTTCACTCCTATTTTTGTTGTAGCAATGTTGGAATCTTCAAGCTTGTGAGCTCACATCTCCCTTCATGTGATTGAGGGAATCTTGTTGGGAGGTGATATCCATTTTACATAGCATTGTGGTATTGATTTTATGTAGCATATTGGTGTTAGCATTACTCGGTATTCTTCCTTCCAGTGATTTCCTTTATCATACTTTCTCTCATTGCTATTCTGGTTGTCCATGGAGGTGGGAACACCAAAATGGGGGTTTGGCTATGGCAAGCCCTAAAACAGCCCCAACATTTTTTTATGTTATGTTATGTTGTGTGTAGGTACCGTGTTCTTGTGGAACTTGTGGGAGGTTGGACTAATCGTGTGTTACATTTCTACCACCTTTATTTTAATGAAATCTTATCTTTTAAGTTAAATTATACTTCTTGTCATTTTAGTGGTTTAGCTCTTTTATGTTTTTCATCCTCACATAAAATTGTACCTATTAAAACTTGTAGTTAGCGAGTTTTTTGCTAGTCTTTATTGTACTTTATACTTTGTTTGTATGGATTGCAACACCTGATCGAGATGAAAACATGTTGCATTTTCATTCATATTTTGTGCTAGGGTCCCTTAGTGGAGAGTTTCCTAAGCTACAATCCAAACCTGGGAATTCACTCACTTGAATTTTAAAACTATTGGGTTGATAGAAGGAAAGTGACAGATTAGCCATCCTTCATTTTCACCATTCTAAAACATCAAAATTATCTTATACAATCCTTTAGCGTGAGGCAGATCAGGGTAGCTAATTGTTCTAGAATCTCATTTTAATTGGGGTCCTGAGTAGTTGGTCTCCCTCCTCTACAACATGATATAAAAATAAAAATTAAATTTACTTTTCCCAAATTTTTTTACTTTTTAGACAAAATGTGAGAGTTTTCAGTTTTGTTGTAAAATTTACAAATATTAACTAGGATATGGCTCCACAAACTAGATTTTGGACTACGTTTAAAATTTCTAAGAAATTCAAAACTACAAAATAAGTGTGATAGTTGAATCACAGTCAAAATTTGAAATCCACTAGTAATTTTCATAAAATAGTCAAATTTGACTTGGAGTTGGACTCGAAATCTAGTTATAATATGTAAATAAATGTAAATTAAATTGCTTTTGGGGAGTCTGGAATCAAACCAAGGTCAAGAAAAATTATTCAAAAAATCCCAAAATGGACTTTGAAAACTAAGAAAATAAATCTAAAATGACCAAGTTACTTTCAAACATAAAATTTCCAACACACTTATCATGTAAATCCTCTAAAACAATCCAAATTGCTTCAAATATTTTGGACATGCAATGAAACTATTATAAAAAAGATGAAGAAATCAAAATATAAAAACAAAATATAATTAAAATAACTTGGAAGGTGTGAATCTAAACATATGCAAAGGAGAATAACTAGAAAACTAACATGTTGTAGGTAAAAATTACATATAAATCATGAAAAATGGGTCAAAGAGTCTAGAAAATGAATAATGAAGCTCAAAACTAGAAAATTAAACAAAAAATTACAATTATTATGGAGTTGAAAACTATATTTCAAGTCTAGTTTGTAAATTGAAGACAAAAATTTGGACGTTATTTACAATTTGTAACTTGCTAAAAACACTTACAAATTTGGAATTTTAAGAAAAGGAAAATGCTTAGACACATTAAAATTCTCCATTTGGACACTTACACCAATACAAAATATAGTTATACTATAAAAACCAAAATTATTTAAAATTTAAAATACAAGGACGACCAAAGGTCTATAAATATAAATAGGGTCCAAAATTTTCATAATAAACTAGGGAGAATGCTATTGAAGTCACAACACTCCCCTCAATACTTCTTCAAACTCTTGGAACTAGTATCTAAAAATTGTTTCAAATATTCTAGAGTCTATAAAATCTATTCAATATCCTTTTGGGGAGACTTCTAAAGTGAAATATGTGAGATCACCACTAGCAACATCATTTTTATGTTAGCCACTAGCTAGCATTACTAAACATGCTTCCTCTCTTCTAGCTAGGTAGTAGAGGTCTCATAGCCCATTGGGTAATCTAGAAGAGGTAGAATATAAGCCAAAAAAATGAAGATATATCTAACTTAAATTTTTCATAAGAGTTTTTGAACCAAGTGATGCTCTATTGTAGAATAGTTATTCCACTCTCTAAAGATGATATAGATAACAAAGATATTATCTTAAAAAATGAATTTGTGAACTGTATCTCCTATAAATTTTGATGTTTGACAAGTTTGGACATTCTTTGTTTACAAGAGGTTAAGATTTCTATTTTTCTACTTTATACAACTTTCCATGTCATTTGGCATTCTATTTATTTTTCTGTGGAGTAACCATGGAGCTATTTAGGTTAGTGTTTTCACCTTCCTTTCTCCTATTTTCATTAACACTTAAAGCTCTATAGAGAATAAATTGATTCATTTTTGGCTCTTTTCAATATCTTAACAATTGATTAATATAGGAAATATTTATTTTATAAAGAATAAATTGATTGATTAATAATAATACCTTTGGAGTTATTAACTTTTATGCTTTGCATGATATTAATAGATCTACCATCTAGAGATGAATTTATAATTCAATGCTTTCTCGTACGTGGATATTTTCTATATGGATTTGAATATGATTTAAATTTCCCATGATAAATGTGTGGCCTTTCCAATGCAATTGATAGTTGATGGAAGAGAGGATTTTTTCTCCATGTGCAAAAAATTGGGACCTTTTGATTCTGATATGTCACTTCGAAGATAATATGTTGTGATAAACTTAGAGTAATATTATATCAAGGCCTAATATAATACTCAAGAATCTTTATTTTACTATGATGTCAACATAATCAATTTTCTCCTTTGTAAGATATTATTCACTACCAGTAGAGTCTTTTCCAGTAATTGTACTTTTAGTTAAATTTCTAATACAATTTTGTATTGAGTAGAAATTTTCTAATACCAAGGCCATCAAGACTCAAGTATCTCTAAATATTTAAATTCTTATTCATATGGATAGGTCTTCTAACATTCAATATGTTTAGAATTTGGAGCCATGTCTCATACATGAGACTAGCTGTATAGAAAAGTGGAATGATGTAATCACCTATACTTCCTATTTTATTTATACATATGTGCATTAGTTGTACCCTTTTTACTACTTGTCATACAAGACCACCACTTTGGAGCTCTACCAAGCCACAACTACTTTATAAATGTATAATTTTAATCTAGTTGCTCAACTTAGAGTTGTTAAGCTCTACCATTAGAAATAGGTTACACATGCTCAAACTATGCATGTAGCTTAAAATAAATCTCAACTCAATTGGATTAAGATTGGAGAAAATGTCTCGAAAGAACTATTCTAGGATTTTTAGGCTCATGACCACCCCAAACCATTAGGAAAATCAAGAAAGAATAACAATTATGTAGTGAGATCTTGAAATTATTCAAGCCTATGTTTAACACTATGAGAATATTTTTTATAGCTAAAGATTACACTATGGCTAAGGTTCCTCCCTTATATTAGATCTAAGTTGCTCAACTTATAATTGTCAAGCTCTACCATTAGAACTAGGTTACACATGCTCAAACTATGCATGTAGCTGAAAATAAATCTCAACTCAATTGGATTAATATTGGAGAAAATGTCTCAAAAGAATTATTCTAGGATTTGTAGGCTCATGACCACCCCAAACCATTAGGACAATCAAGGAAGAATAATAACTCTGTAGTGAGATTCTTGACATTATTCAAGCCTATGTTTAACACTATGATAATATTTTCTACTGCTAAACATTACACTATGGCTAAGGTTCCTCCCTTATATTAGCTCCTAAATGTTGTTTTTTTTCCCATGTTTCCAATTACCAATGTATTCTTTGTGATCATCTTCTCACCAGAGATTATTTTTGGGAAGTCCTTTCTACAATGTCTAATGATAAACCTCCTATTTTGGATGTATTTTGTTGTGAATTCTATAAATAATTTAGAATAGTGGGTGGTGATATTGATAAGGTCTATATTTAGGCCTATCAAATTAAACCCCTAGGAAATTTCATTAACAAAGGGAATATTAAATTCATCACTAAAGTTGAAGACCCTAAAAAAATTTATGACTGGAGCATCCTATCTATTTATTGAATGACTAATAATTAATATTATTTTCAAAGCTTTAGCTTTCAAGATTTGGCATCTTCTTTCATAGATCACTTTCCTTGAACAAACTAGTTTCATCAAATGTAGATTTATCATAAAAAATATATTCATTTGGAAGGAATAGAATGGGCCCAACATTCTAAAAAATCTACCATTTTTTATCAAAATTGATTTTACCAATGCAACTATGATTGCAATGAGTGTCCTCTTATTCTTATCATGCTTCATGAACTTGGATTTAGTCCTAAAATTATTTGTTCTATGCATATATTCATTGTTAATTCTTGTTTATATTATCATTAATGGTTTGCAATTTGAGCCATTTGGACTTATAAATCCATTGATCAATGTTTTCCTCTTTCTCTAGTTCTTTATGTGCCTCTAGGAGAAGGATTTGACTATTATTGGCTCATGTATGTTTTTAGTCCCTAGTAAATGGAATTTCCCTTCCTCAATCTCCTCAATCTCCCATATAATTCATCAATGGCCATTTTACTAATGATTCATTCTTTACACTTATTAAAGATGAATAAAATCTAATGATGGTTATTCAATTCATTAGTACTTTCGTGTAAGCCTTTAGTTTGAGTATGCAATAGAAAAATATCTAGTTTTATAGGCAATATTTTCTTCTTAATCTAGGATAGTTAGATTATTTTAGCTATAAATTGATTAATCATGAGGAATTATTTCATTTTCCTAGAATTTAATTTTCTTTGCAGTAAGCTTCTCATGTTGTAATTTAGTGATTATTGCTAGTATTAAGAAAAAAAGAATTACAAGATGACGAAACCTCTTTATTTTGTTAGAAAATTATAGATTTATCATGAGTGCTAATTTCTACTCATTTTTATTATTTCTCATGTTTGGTTCCTTCAATATCCTCTCACTTAAAAATAAAAAATTGCTTAGACTTTCTCTAGGTTTTTAGTGATGGGAAACAATGATGTCATCATGTTTTTTGGTAATTATTCTATCTTCCCCATAATGTTTGTGGCTTGGGATTGATTTAAATATACTAGCAAGGTATTGTTCTTTGTTCTAAATGGATTCTCATTGATGTTTAAGGAAATTAAAACTAGATAATTCTCATCAAGAATTACATCAATCTAGGTGTTTCTTCTAGATAGATAGGATGGAAGTTTGTGTTGTGCCTTGTATAAATCTCCCATTGAAAATGAGGACCCCCACTTTTGTCTCTTTTTCTTTTATCCTTTTTGTTCTTGTACCCAATTTTAGTTTTTAGAATTGTGTTTTTCCCTTAGGAAGTTTGAATGTCTTGATCTTAGAGTTGTCTTAGAGGTCAAATTAGGGTTTTTGATCATTAATATTTTGGGTCATTTGGGGAGGTTAGAAGTCAATTTTTTAAATCCATTAGGGGGTTCAAAAAATTTTAGGTTCATTTGGATGGGCCATGTTTTCAGAAAACACCTTCAATCATCTAAAAGTCCTCAGCATGTTACAAATTCATACAAATCTTTGTTTATTGTGGAATTTTTACTATCAGGAGGATATATCTATCAGCCTTAGGTTTTCATACAATGATCTTGTCCCTATCAAATTTCTACAATTATTCAAAACCCATGAGTTATTGAACATTGGATGGTATTTTCCATGTATTAATATATCCATGTTTTTTTTTGTAGGTTTTGTTACCCTAAAATATTGACAATGACTTGGTAAGTAATAAAAGTGAATATTTTGTCTAGATTTTGGATGAATTTTGAATATTTAAACATGGGATTTAGATTATGAGTTTAGATGTTGAATATTTTTTTCTTGTGCAAATTATAACATGTGAGTATTATTAAAGTTTTTGAATAAGACATCTTTTGTTGTTTTAGAGAACACGTTACATGGTATTTATTAAGGTCATTTCATGCAAATATAAATGAAAATGGTAGAAAAAATGAAGTAATAATTCAAAGGGGTATTCCTTGAGACTAAGATCACTTTTAGATGGATTTTTTTTGAGACACAAACTTAGGGCATGTAGATATGGAAGATTTCAAAGAAAGAATGTTTGGAAGTAATTCTACACCAAAGGCTATAAAATTAGTTGACAATGGGATTGCTCAAGCTAATGGATTCCTCACTTTAGTTCAATGTCTAGACCTAATAATGGAATGCAAAGAATATTACTTTGCCAATTCAATAAATATAGTTGCTTCAAATGGTAGGGTGTTGGTTGACCTATCAAGTGTTGTCATAATAGAAGATTTTGGTATTCTACTCCAGTCAACTATGATCATGGTAAAAAAAGGATAGGAAAAACATGTATATGACCAAGGACCTGGGAAGTGTTTGAAAATTATTAATGAGCATTGGATGAAAAAGTTTAGGTCATCATTTGTTAAGATTCCTAAAAATATATAGAGTGATTTCATAAGAAATCAATGATTTGGTCACCCTCCTAAGAAAAATCATGGGGATGGGATTAGCTTCTTCCTTTTAAATCTAGATGTTTTAGTCTTTTGAGGAGATTCTAAAAGGGGATAAGAAGATCCACTAGGTCTAGCTCATTACTAACAATATTCATCATCAACTCATGATGGTGAGGGAAATAAAAATGTCATATGACTTCCTACATTGTATATATGTTGGCAAGAAATTTTAGATATAAAGGTTTAACATGTATGGGAACAATTGGAAATGCCCCAAGGAAACTCAAGGTTTGTGATTCCTATCCCCAACTCTAGTTGTAAAATTCCCTAAATAACCAGAAGAGGTTCAAAGATGCATTCACTATGCATATTGTAAGAACACTGCAAGGGGATTTGGACCTAATTCAGAGGATTGGTTATTTGTTTATCTAATTTTTAAAGTTTATATATTTGAGAATTAAGGGGTTTTTAGGAGCTTCTTACAAATTCCAAAATATCCAATAGATAAATTAGTGTTGCTTAAAGTAACAAGGAAACTCTATACTTGAAATAAATAGTTGAATGACATGCACATACTTGGTGTTCCTTATCTCATCATAGTAGGCATATGAGTGTATGCTTGCACAACTTACCATTTTGTAGAAATATTTGATGTATCATTACAATAGTTCCATCTTGTGTTCCATCATGTCAGGAAGCACTTTGATCCTTAAGACAAAATGAAAAGAATATTGATAGAAAATATAGGCATAGGATGGACATGGAGGATTTATGGAAAAAACTATTCTCATGTGTAGTGTACAAAATTGTATACCTTTAAAATTTCACACTGTGTTTGGGTCCCTTAATTTATTGGAATTAATTTTGCTTCTAATTTGTCAAATTATGTATTTTAAAGCCTTATTCTTACTGTTTTCCAAAAGGGAACCCACATTTAATATTTTAATTGCCATGGAATATGAGTGTCTTGGACTTATAGGTTAGGACCCATTCTCCCATGGGAGAATGGGTCCCCTTTAAGTGCCAAGACCCATTTTAAAATATGTTTTTGGTGGAATTTTAATGATTCAAATTCAAGTTGTAAGTGTCAAATTTTAGAATCTATATTTTTGGAAATTAGGTAAACATCTATAAATACATAGTCATTTTATCATTTGAAATATAAATAGTAAGAAGCAACATTCTAACACACATGATCGATTAAATATTATTTTCAAGAGCATTTAGTAGCATATTTATCAGTCATTTGTAGTAGCAATCAAGATCCTAACATCATGTCCAAGTCTATGTGTGTTAATGTTGTCTTGTGATAGCCAATATGCATTGTTGATCCTAAAGAATCCAAGCAATTCAAGTATCCAAATCAATCAATCAAATCAAGATCCAATTCCTTGGAGTGATGTGTTTGTATTCAATCCTCTAAGGGAAGCCATTGAAGGGTAGTGAGTTGTAGCAATCATTGTTCTTTCATCATTTCCTTCCCTTTGTCATTTATCTTTCTATCAAGGTTTAATTACTAAATATGGGTTTGACTAAGGAAAAACCCCATTCAAACAAACAAACAAACAAAAAATTATTTCTTTTTGTATGTGCAGATTACAGGTTGAAGAAGGATTGAAGAGATCTTAAAGGATAAATTTTGGATTATTGCACAAGTTTTCATCATTGTTGTCAAGTCACAAAAACTATGTTGCAAAATTTATTTTTGTCACTCTAACACTAGTGAGATCTGTGTCAAACATCAGCTAAGATCCATCATTAGATGATTGTTAAAAGTTATTTTGGAAGCCCTAACTAGGACCCATTCACCCATGGGTGAACTAGTCCCTTAGTAGACCTCCAAAACAACTTCTCATGATAGGTATATGCTATTAGACCCTTCTCAAATTTTCCTACAAACTATAATTTTTATTTTTGTACTTTCAAGAATTTACATTTTATGAATTAGGTCTTATTATTCAATTAGTTTGAGTGCTTCAAATTATTTTAGTTTAGTTTAAGATATTTCCTATTGTCTTAAGGACTAAGATTCAAGTCTGATTGACTCACCATTGAGGTTGAAATTCAATCTCTACACCTTGTGATCTCTTTCCTAATGAAATCCCTAGCAAAAGGTCACCATTAAGACCCCTTAAGTTCTATACATATATATATTAGAACCCTTGGGTATCCCTTTTCCAAAATTTCATTTTGGTGAACCTCACATTTGTCATCATACCTTTTCTAATTTGGAATTCTTTAAAACCTTAGATCTAGGTTTTACATCATTGTTTTGCATTCTTCATTTTGGATTAGATCTTGCATATTTGCATCATTTAAAAATCATAAAAATCCAAAAATATTGCATACATTCTACATAATATCTTGCATTAGGGTTTATTTCAGTCATATTAGTTTAGAATTACATTTAAAATTGCTTTAAAAAAAAATTCATTTTGTTCATACATTGTCATATAATTGCATTTACATTTCATCAAAATTCTGGGAAAACTTTTACTAAAGAATCTATTTGTAGTTAGGAATAGTGAGCTTAATTATTAGATTAAACATTCAAATTTTAATTATTCAAACCCCTATACAAGGACTCATTCACCCTTGGATGACCCTATCCTTGTACAATTGTTGTTTCAAATTTGTACACACATCTCTATCTCTGTTTACTTAATTTTCTTGTACTTGTAGATCTCAATTTTAGTTTCAAAAATAGAATATTTTTATAGATTTTTGCATTTAGTTCAATTTGTGAAAGTACATTCTCTAAGATCAAAATTTGCATTCAAAATTAATCATTTTCAAATTTTCTCACCTTAATCAATCAATTATTATATTTTAGATCTGAAAGTGGCATTAAAAAAATGTATTCAAATATCTATTCATACTTGCATTTAATTTTTTTTTTTCATGGATATCTATGTTAGTCAACTATGGGTCTCATTAAAATCTTTGGTTGATGTTTCAAATTTTTTGTTTGGTGATGATGCAACTAAAAACATCCATGAGTCTTGCCCTCCAATGAATGTCCTCCTGAGATAGACATCTTGGGTGAAGATGAAGATAGCATACAAGAATTTATACAAAATTCATTATCTAACCTTGAGAATAATACATCCTTATATGCCTCCTTGCAACAACCAACACCTCCTATCATCCCACCACTTGACATGTTCAACCTTTTGCATCCTGAAATTGAATCACAAAGTGAGCCGGGAAACAACCAACCATGAAGGAAATTATTCACAATAACAACATTGATAATTTTCTATCATATGCCCATAAAGTTACTAACACACCTATCAATTTATAAGAGTGTTATGGTTAAGGATTTATAATCTTAAGAAAATAAGGATGTGACATGATGAATAAGTATGAGATCCATCAATTGTTGGAACAAAAACCATTAGATGATACCAAGGGATTATGATATCATGATCCTCCCCCTCCACATCAAGTAGTTGTTGAATCAAGTAAGAAACATAGGACTTAAAAACTGAATAAATTAAAGTTCTTTTAATCTGTGTCCAAGAATGAAAGGATTTTGCACACACTTCTCAACTAGGAACTTATTACACTACCACCAATTTGAGAAAACCAAAAGGGAAAAAGTACAAACATGTCTTATTGTGCATATCATAGAACTCTTGGGCATCTACTGATAAGTGTCATGCTTTAAAGAAGATAATAGAAAAAATTTCAGATATTATCGATATAATTGGCTAGCATGCACAAAATTTTCTCCTTTCCATGTGATAGTTGTAGGATCATAGCATACTCACTATTAAATGTATTACACTTTATGAAAATCCCTTGTCCCCAAATTGCAAGGAGCAATTTATGAAAATCCTTTAGGTATCCTTGTCCTAGTATGGCACTTATCGTAGTCACTTGAGCTAGTTATCTGCCATCCACATATGATAAGCAACATTGGGATGCGTACGACATGCTTTAGGTTGGCTCACATGTGACATATTTTATTTTCTTTCTATCATTTGTGTTTGCTTGCATGCAATGTGCTCTTGTATTGTGTCTTTATGTTTGTGAGTTTTCTTTGGATGATCCTTGTCACTTTTTTGGTGCAAGGATACAAAGGGAACTAATTTGTAATGACATTCTTCTATTTATATCTACATTCTTCTATTTGTCATAAACATTGTCTTTTCTTTTGTATTGTGTTTTCCTTTTGGGGACGATGCAAGGAATTAAGACATTTAGGTCTCTTCCATGTTGACCCACAATCTTTTCTTTTCCTTTTATCTTTATATGGCAGTCCTCCTTTTTGTTAGTTGTTCCATGAAGTATTTAGGGAATAATGATGCTCTATTATATCACTATAGCAAAGACATGCACTAACCCCAAATCCATGGATCCCTTATGTGTTATATTTTTAGATTGCATGTGGGGGGAACCTCCTCTTTATGAAGTAATTTTATTTGGAAACATATCATTGGCATAGGAATTTCCAAGTAATCTCTAGTTTCCCTTTTATCAATTGGCATTTATCATTTTCTACTTTAAAGTAATTGCTCACAACATGGTTTTTAGCAATTTCATTAAAGTGGGAGCATACATTGCCATTATTTAATTTTAGAATTTATACCTTCTGAGATGAGTTTCACTTCCAATTTGACATTTTTCTTGACTTTGTTCATAGAAGTTGGACTTAGTTTATCATTATCAGAACAATTCTATTCCATGGGTTCTTAGCATAATATAGCTTGCTAGCTTTGTGTAGCAATTTTATTCCATGAGTGTTTAACATAATGCAGCTTGCTAGCCTTGTGAAGCAATAATCATTTTATGTGTACAAACCTGTAGATCTAGTTTGTGTTTATCATTTTTCCTTGGGGCTCACCTAGTTTATATCAGAATACACTATCCCTTGTGAGCATATATTTTGGATTTTTTTTTTAGGCTTGATCCATCCCTTTTCAATAAAAATATAAGGCTTGATGCATCCTTTTTTCCTTATTACATTAGCTTTGACATTGTATTCTTGTGTATCTTGTCTTATTGCACAGATCTTACACACATGTGTGTCCCTTTGTACTTATGTTGGTTTTTCATGGGATCTTAGATCCTAGCGGCTTGATCACCCTCCTTGATCCTTTGTCATCCCATCTCTTTAGAATTTGTGCACTTGGACCCCTCTTAACATATATTTTTCTACTTTAGTGAGAGTATGAGCGTAATTTCATACTCTCACTAGAGTGTGGGCTAAATGTAGTGTAGAAAATTGTATACCTTTACAATTTCACACTATGTTTGGGCCCCTTAGTTTATTGGACTTAATTAACTACTAATTTACCAAATTATACATTTTTAGCCTTATTCTTACTATTTTATGAAAGGGGAACCTACCATTAATAAATGCATTTAATATGTTAATTTCCATGGAATATGAGTTTCCTAGAATTATAGGCCAAGAAACATTCACCCATGGGTAAATTGGTCCCCTTTAAGTGTCAAAACTCATTTTAAAATATGTTTTTGGTGGCATTTTGACAATTGGAATTCAAGTTGTAAGTGTTGGAGTTTGGAATCTAATTTTCAGAAAATTAGATAAACACCTATAAATACATTGCCATTTGATAATTTAAAGTCTAACTAAAAAGAAAAAGCATTCTAACATGTATGATCAAGAAAATATTGAGAAAATATTATTGTCAAGAGCATTCAAGAGAATATTTATCAGTCATTTTCAACAACAATCAAGATCCTAACATCATGTCCAAGTCTATGTGAGTTCATGTTGTCTTATGAAGGCTAATAAGGATTTTTTATCCTAAAGCATCCAAGCATTTCAAGTATCCAAATCAATCAAGCAAAGTAAGATCCAATTCCTTGGGGTGATGTGTTTGGCTTGAGTCCTCTAAGAGAATCCATTAAAGGGTGGTGAGTTGTAGCAAGCATTGTTCATTCATCATTTCATTCCCTTTGGCATTTATCTTTCTATCAAGGTTTAATTACCAAACTGGGGTTTGACTAAGGAAAACCACCATTCAAACAAACAAAATATTTTTTTCTCTCTTTATACGTAAATGTGCAGATTACAGGTTGAAGAGATCTTAAAGGAGCAATTTTGCATTATTGCACAAGTTGTCATCATTTTTTTCAAGTCATGGAAAATAAGTTACAGAATTTATTTTTGTTACTCCAACAATGGGAACTATGTCAAATAGAAGCTAAGATCCAGCATCAGAGGACTATCAAAAGTTATTTTGGAAGCCCTAACTAGAACCCATTTTCCCATTGATGAACCAATCCCTTAGCAGACCACAAAAGTAGCTTTTGGTGAAAGGTACACGCCATTAGACCCTTCTTAGATCTACTTGTAAGTGTGTGAACCCCAACCTTCGTACTTGCAAAAAAAGGAGAATAAACACCTCAAGTTAGATATTGCAAGCCAAAACAAGGATTCCCCATGAAATCCATTTACAAATCCAAAATAGGAAAGAAAACAATGAAGAACATAATATAAATGACAAACTAGATTGAATCCTATTTTAAATATGCAAACTCATGATCCCATGGGGGAATTGGTGCCAATTTGATGTGAAAATTGGCCCTTTCCCAATTTTTAAGATGCAAGCTTTGAATATTGAAGAGATTGATCCACATTGTTGGTGAAGAATGAAGACTCCAAGCCAAAAATCTACAAAACCTAGCTATGACTCAAGAATAATGGATGAAATTCAAGAGATATTTGAGCATGGTAACTTTTCTTGGATTGTGGATGATGAAATGAGGATATGAGCTCTTTATTTATAGGATTTCAAGATGGACGAATGTCCAAATTTGAGTAATGTGGGACTAGCATTCATCCAATGATATGATGCCACTTGTCAAGCTATGAATGGATGGAGGATGTGCAAGATTTGGTGTTTGTGCCAATAAATGTATAAATTTGAATTTCAAATTTGTTGAAATGACATGAAAGAGGGAAGGGAAAATGCAATAAATTCCACTTGGCTCAAGGCAAAGGACATGTAAGATGAATTTATTGCCTTGTTGGATGTACATGTTGACTTTGGAATTTTTATATTCAAATTGAGAGAATATTCTAAAAGATGCCTTGTGAGGAAAATAGGGATTTAATAAATGAATTAAATCTATTTTCTTGTGAAAATTGCATTATCTAGAGGATGTGACATGAAATGAGGTTAAATTAATCAAGGGTTAATTAATTCAACAGGAGAGGTTAGATGATGTGACCTATTTGACTCAAATTTATGGGTTTATTTAAATCAAATAAGAGAGGAATATTATAAGAGGCTAATTAAATAAGGATTTTAATTAAAAGGGATAGTGTTAGACTTAAATAAAATAAGGTTTTAATTTATTTAATTTAATGGATAAACTTTAGATATTTAATCAAACAAATTGATTATTTTATTAAATAGGGATAATTAGATCAGATGGATTGATTTAATTAACAAGAGAAAGTGACTTAATTAGAAAAAATGATTTATTTAATTAAGAGATGAATATTGATGAATTTAATCAGATAGGGGAATTTGATTAAATGGTTATACTGAGGGATGATTCAGGAAGAAATGATGTTAGTAAGTCAGGATCAGATGCACAATGTCAATCAGTATATTTTACGCGTCTACAGTAAGTTGTCATTTTTTTTTATACTTTCAAGAATTTGTAGTTTATGTATTAGGTATTATTGTTCAATTAGTTTGAGTGCTTAAAATCATTTTAGTTTAGTTTCAGACCTTTCCTATTGTCCTAAGGACTGAGATTTAGGTCTGATTAACTCAACATTGAGGTTGAAAGTCAATATTTACACCTTATGATCTCTTTCCTAATGAAACCCCCAAGGAAAGGTCACCATTGAGATCCCTTAAGTTCAATAAATGCATACATACATACATACATATATATATGGTCCCTTTCCCCACATTTCATCATGAACTAGAGGTTAGAAAGAGGTATTGCTCTATATTTTCATTTGGAATGCATTAGAAAGTTTTAAATAGTGATGGTACCTAATCAAGTAGAATATAATGGAGAAATAGCTCATGAAGGACAATACAAAGAAATATTTGACAATCCCACCCCATTTCCTGATTGGTCAAATGAAGAAGTTATAGATCTTAGAGAAATAATGAGAATAGTACAAATATTCACCAAAAGGTGGGTAGAGATCCAAACTTATGATTTGATGGAAAAGGGTATTGAACTGACATTTTACTTGATGGAAAAAGAATATATATCCTCTAATGAAGATAATTCCAAGGATAAGGATGAAAATCCATAACAAGTTAAGGGGGAGATGGTCTTCACTTTTTGAGAATGAAAATATGCAGATAAGAGCAAGAAGAAAGGTAAAGAGAGAGACAACCAATACCTAGGGTAGGAGTATACAAGTGAAACACTAATTCTATAGAAGACACTAGAAGTAAATTGCTTAAGGATAGATAAAATACTAAGAAGAGTGTTCCTCGTGAGAAAATCCTAGTTCCTCTCCACCTCATGATAACATTCTTCCCTCTCTGACTTCTCATGCTATTTCCTATTCTCCTAAGTCCACACCACCACCTAGCACTTCCACTCTTTCCACCACAAGAAACTATTTGTATTATCACGCCACTTCGTCTAATCTAGATATTCCTATACTTATTTCTACCACCTCTATTTCACCTATTACCATTAATTCTTCCCAAAATGCTTCACGTCCACCCCAAGCCTTCTCACAGTGAACCAACTTACCACAATATACTTTTTATCAATACCAAGTGCACCCTAGAGAGAGTGAGATGTTGAATCTCTCAATTGATAGCATGGAAACATCTCTAGGAATGTGGGTTTTCTTTAGACTAGGATAAATATCTACAAATGGATGGTTCCCTTAGCTTATCATCTGAACTAGCTTAAAGTATTCTTGTTTTACTGAGGAAAGGGGGACAAAATGATATTTAATGAACCTAGATCTTATGGAGGCGATGCACCAAATTGTTAATAAGACCTATAATAATGTTTTGGAACACAATTAATTAATGATTTGTGTGGTTTTTGTAATTCCTTGCCATGCGAACCCCAAAGGACAACAAGAGCTCACAAAAAAAAGCATAATAATTTTATTTTTTTGTCTTCTTGGAAGAGAAACATAAAGTATAATGAAAATTGACAACCACCACATATAATGCAGTTATACATATATATCATATACCACGTCCTCTAGGGTACATGTGACAACATTACTAAATGTAAACCCATACCATAATGATGATTAACTACTACAAGTATTCCACACTACCATTACATAAAGTTACTAATCAACGATCAAACATCCACAACATAATATAAATAAAACCATCGATCACATCTATGAACATAATTATAAATATTTCCATAGATACAACACCATTAAGGAATGCATACTGTGAAATGATAACACATAATAGTACCAAGTATCTATATACATTTCATGAATGACAAGCATATGTTAGAGATCACAAATTAAGGACAAAGGTTACATTCATTACAATGATAATAAAATTTACATCATACAAGATTATAGTAATAACATAGAAGTGTTCCCCAACATGAACGAGAACCATACAATAAGATAGAATAATACAACTAAAAAGGTGAATAGAAGTAAGAAGACTGGATCCAACTCGGGTACAATTCTGGAGTCACCGCAAGTGGCACAAATCTGCACATCTTGATCCTTGACTGGGGACCCAATGGGGTGCATAGCACATTCCACCCAACCACGTGGAGCTGAAAGACCACCCCTCATGCTAGGAATTGACAAGAAATATCCCCATTCCTCAACCAAAAATAGTTAAATGAACCAAAAGAAAACTAGAATCCACAACAAGGATAAAAATTACATAAGATATTGCCATTACATAGCCACAATAACACAAAAATTAATGGAAAGTCCAGCAAAACCAAATGCCAATTTGATAGATCAACATTAAGTAACTATAAGAGGTGCCAAAAACAACAGGATCAAAAGCCTTCAAATGAGATCACAATATCAGCCAACAATAAATATCAAAGGCACCTTTCATTATCATCAATAAAGTTTCCATGAGGCATATATGCAACACTAAATGACTGAAAGGAGACTTAAAAAATAAACGTCAAGAAATAATTGCATCAAAAAACATAAGATACAACTGCTTCCAGAGGTAAAAGAATCACAAGGGGGAACCAACAAGGAAAGCAAGGTTGCCAAAGGATGGAGTGTCATCACATAGGTGCTATGGGTGACCCTGGTGTAACCTTCCTAGGCTACTAGATCACCCTAACCACCTCTACTTGCTGTCGGACCCCCATGTCGCTATGCGAGATCAACATACCTTGCAAAATTACTATGCAGAGGCAAGGCAGTTGATCTTGTCATTCTAGGCCTTCCCACTTATCCCAAGCCTAAACGAGCACTTGGGCCCATGAGTGAGGCTACATTATCTAAATTAATCTGAGATACTACCCACCCCCTAATTAATTAATTAATTTATCACTTGATTAAACCCCCAATTAATTACCCTAGACCAACCACCTAGGGCATTGGACCCTCATTGAGAGCCACTCCCCCTTACTAGCAACAAAACTTAAAATCACAAATGGGAAAGCCAACTTGCACAAGATACCAAAACCAAATAAAATAATAATTACCACGTGAGGCATGCACCATCTCACGCTAGGATTTCATAGTAAAGAAAACCACTTTTCAAGTGCAAGGCTTATCCCACCAAAATCAAAACGAACATAAGAGAAACTGTTCCATAGGAACCAATAAGAAGAAATACTTATAAAGATTTTTTTTTTTTTCCCTTCCTCTGGAAGTAAAGAAGAAATGACTACCCAAAAATCCCAAGAATGAGGGTAAGTCAAAGTAATACGAGTTTCCAAATAAACTTCAACATGAATTCAACAAATGGTGTCTCCTCAAAACCAAATCAATTCAAAGGACACTATGTTGGAATGTAATCATAAAAAAAAATCAACCTTTAATTCACAACACAATTGAAATGGTCAATTTCAAGAACGTTTAACTCATCACCACAATTTATATGTTCATTGCACAAGGAAACATTTCAAATGATTAAAGAAATTAAAGAAACATATTTTCAAGGCACATTTAATGAGTCAACAAGTATGAAATAGTGAGTGCTAACATCCTAATGAAATCTTCACAATCAATTTCGATACAAACTCAACAATCTTACAATTTGACTCATAAACAACTCAAACAATATCATCAATCATGACCACAAAACAATCAACTAATTCTCAATCTTAATATAGAAATTAACCCACTCAAATAAAGGAATCAATCAAGAGAAAAAACTCTAGTATTCTATATAACTATCCATAGAGGGGACTTACAAATCAAACTTGCAACTTAAACCAAAATCACAACAATGATAATAATCCACATCTCAATGTAAAGTCACAATTTAATTTTCAACAATTATACAATAACTAATCTCATGGAGACTTTACACATAAAATAATTTTGAAAGGGATCAATGTTCAACATTCAAAGAAACAATCATCTAATCCAATTTACTTAATCAAATCTCTCTAAATTATCGAAAGACAAATAAATCTTTATCCCCTTATTCTACCAAGGAATTCAAATCCATAAGAACTGATTAACAGTAGTTGTAGATCGACATCTAAATGTGATACAACTACTTATATATGTCTTACTTGTTTCTACTCTTAATAAATCTACTTGCTAACTTTTTTCCTATTGACTTAAGTTCAATTTTAGATCAACTTTTAATAGACCATTGCTTAACAGTGGTAACTGAATGTTAACTAACTTTAAATTACTCAATATTTGAAATAATAAATTTAGTTAAAACCTATAACTTGGTACATCTAAAACCTCACCATTTAATAATTAATTATAATAACACTCATTCTCAGTAACTAAACTACTTAATGGTTCTTACAAATACCTTATTCAATAATTAAGAAGATAAACTACAAAATCATCTGTTAAATAATTTACAAGGAAACGAACATTCATATCTTACAAAACAAGTAATTAATTATTTCCTTACATATAACACATCTATAATAATAAGTTCTACTACAATTTAAGTAGAGTCTTAATATTATATGCAGAGTTTAGAATTGATACCAGTAGTTTCAGAAAAGATTACATAGATCTATTAAAAACTATTCAACATAAATATTCTTTACAATAACTATTATATATAAATTTATATACATATATGACATATCAATGCAATTATAATTTCAATATATCTATTTATCTACCCACTATACATAATTTAATAGATCATACCATCGATAATAAATCTAATAATTTTGTATCTTATTTTCCCATTCTTGTCTTGTTTATTCCTCCTAGTACTTACTATTCCTAACAAATACATAACCAACAATTTATTTTAAAGAAATCTGAGTTTAACTTACCTCATTTGCTTCCTGATTTGAAGGAACAAACTTCTCTGTTCAAGGCAATACTAGTCCTACATAATCTCGTCTTTCCCCATGAAGAGTTTATCTCGAAACAAACTATTGCCCTCTCCCATCTCACCCGACTATATTTTCCAATTGAAACATACAAATTAAAAATAATAAGATTATTCAAAGAGATTGTTCACTTGAAAGTTTTCCTACAAAGTATCCCCCTCTTGACTCTGGGTCACATACTTAAAACAAATGGGCATAAAAACTGTGCTAAGCGTACGCCGACTAGGAGCTTGACCTATGCACAAAATGGATGCTATCATATAATGCAACTAACATATGAGATGGGTGCCCTCATTTGATGCGATCAATAGGCGATCCTTTATAGGGTATACACATAATGAATTTATTGAAAGGGCTTAGCAACTCTAAGAAAATGGAATCGGCAGGCGTAAGCCAAATTTCTCAACCGTTTCCAGCAGCCACTCTACCTACGCCGAAATGGGAGCTTAATAACTAGGTATGGACCCCCATCAAAGCATACAGGATGGGGGGTATTTTTCCAGATGCTGAGGTTGCAAATTGCGGTGGTAGACACGTATGCAAAGTGCGAAGGGACATACAGGGCACGCGAATTGTTTGATAGTAAACTTCAAAGAAAAGAGGTCTCATGGAGTGCATTAATTGCAAGATATGTGCAAAAATGAATTTAAAGGGGAGGCTTAAGAAAATTTCAAGCCAAAGCAATTTACAGCTTGTTAGTACCATGTGTACCTATGCCAAAATGGGCGCTTTGAAACTGGATATTCACAAACCCTCTGGGAGTCATGTATGCAAAATGCGGAGACATTGACAAGGCACCTGAGCTATTAACATAATGCGTCAGAGAGATGTGGTTTCAGGGGCTGAAATGAATGTAGGATATGTACAAAATGGGTTTATTGGTGATGCTTTAGAAACTCTCAAGCAATCAACAGAGTTGGTGTAAAGCCAAATTCCTCAACCTTTTCCATCATCCTCACTCCGGGTAGATCTGCATGCAAGATGCAGAAACATAGACATGACACATGAACTGTTTGACAAAATGACCCAAAGAGATGTGTCTCCTAGACTGTAACGTTTTTCAATCAATCCATTGGAGAGGCTCAACCTTTTTTGAGCGAATACAATTGGCAGGTGTAAAGAAAACCAAACCTCGCAACCTTTTCCAGCATTTTAACTGGTACCTTGATCTTCCAGAGAGTATTGGTGATGCGAACTGAACAAATTCTGAAAACTAGGTTTCCACAATAATGATTTTCAGGCAAGGCAATTGGCAAGTGTAGGAACAAATTCTTAACCATATAAAATGAAATCAGAACAAAGATCGATTCCCTAAAGGCAAGGCATGGCTAAGCGGCCTGAGAAGAAGGACAAGTGCGCAGCCCAAGATGGCGAAAATAATTGATGCCAGAAGAGGAATTCGAATCCTCGCCATGAGATGGTACCCCCTTTTCATGTATGAGACAGGGGATAAGTAACATCGAATACAACCCAGGACTGCAACCGAAGACAGGTATATGCCATCTGTAGAGAA
Organism: Sequoia sempervirens; assembly: GCA_007258455.2. NCBI lineage: Eukaryota > Viridiplantae > Streptophyta > Pinopsida > Cupressales > Cupressaceae > Sequoia > Sequoia sempervirens. The sequence continues at coordinate 21,339,244 of VDFB02358134.1, read as the reverse complement.
GGCTCGCCATGCATGCAATTAAAGAAACATTGAGAAAGAACGTGACCCCAAGGGCTAAAATAAAATTTAAAGAAGGGAAAACTAGAAATTATACCTATTCTTGCAATTTGTAGGGGGAATACATGATTGAAGTAATTATGAATTACTATCCACTTCTTAATTGAAAATTAACTAATTTCATAAAATAAGTTATGAAAATTAATCAAAACTTGTTTGGTAAGTTAATTATAGTATATCATGTAAGTAATACTAATAACAGCCTAATTATTTTGAAAAGAATATTAAATCCACTAATAAGCTTATGCTAATTCAATAATAATAAAACAAAATTATTTTCAGACAATAGTATCATAATTTTAAATTGCTAATCTATATTGCCAAATTCCCTTAATAAGAAAAGTTAAGAATTTATAATTAAAATGGCTTAATGATTTTCTTTATCCCCTATATATTAATTTCCTCGTATCACAAAAAGATAATTGTATAGAAATATTCGATTTCAAGAATTCACTATTTTTAAATCAATTATTCCCGACAGAGATATTCCTCTTTCTAACACCATACTTTATACACATTTATACATAAACAATTAGGAGTAGACAATTATCTAAATATACATTCTATAATAGGCTAGTTTCATAGACCAAATTATGGCAACTTTGATATACATATTAAATGCACATAAGTAAACACACATATAGCCTTATTGTTATTGTTTTTGATAGATCCATAAAACCTTATTGACACTATACTCATAATTCACTAGGTATGAGAATACTATCATACCTAAGCCGATATTTATACATAAACTAGACTATATAAGTAGTCTTATAAGGAGCAATGGGGTTTATAAAATATGTTACGTTTGAAAGAATCAAATATTAAAACTTTATTTAGTTTCTTATTCACTGGAATTTCTCTCCAAAAGAGCGTAAACATATCAATTTTATTCATGTAGTTAACTTTCTCTTGTGCATTCTTAGAAGATTCAATCATCTACTCATTTAACTATTATCCTATTCATATACACTTAGCATTATCCCATACTCAAGCATTATCTAATCAAACATATGGCCTGACGGTTACTATAAATAAATGAGTTTAGTGCACTCCCAGCTAATGTGCAATACAGTTACTACAAAAAAATGAACTCAACAGTAACAAACATATGATACCAACATTCAACTAAATGACTTACCCAATTGTCCTAAAGGCCAAAAGCGGAGGGGTACTACAGTTTTTTACACAACTCAATTTTTTCATAGATCCATCCAATAATGTTTCATATGAAGGTGAAATTCTCCTAGATCAAGAAGGAAAAGGAATTTTTCACAACTATTTATTGTTTACTTCCATCAAACAACCTACACAAAATGTATGTATTCTCTATCTAAAGGTGCTAAAATTAGACATATACTTTAAGATTCATATACAAAATCACATAAATATGTATCAATTACGAAGTTACACATAATATAACATAATATTAAGGAGGTAAAACCTGATTTTATTGATCAAAATGTGTTCTTGTGACAAATAACAAGTCTATACAGTACTTCTCTCAACAAAAACTAAGTTTACAATTCTTGAGAGATGATAATAATGTGTTATAATGAAGTTCTTATTCCTTAATACAATGTTGCCTTTTGCCTAACTAGATGTCCCCTTACAAATATAACAAGAATGAGTAATTATAGGGCATGTTTTCCTTAAGTTGCTACGTCAAACCTCAAACTTGGGTACTAGGAAGGTCACTATCTTTATTTGACTATTGGAAATTCTCCAAGTAGGTGTTGGTGAAGAGAATCTTGACCTTTTCAACTTATTCTCCCTTGGAATCTACAAGAAATATTCCTATATTCTTTCCAACTATTGATAATGATTCCAATACTACCCAAAAATAACATTAATCTCCTCCAATTGGCTCTTACTACATTGCCTTCCACTTGCATGATGATATGGCATGACATTTCAATGGTTTTGAACTTAAAAGGTTTATATGATTGTGTATAATTAAGTCCGTGAATTCCTTCCTCAATGATTTTCCCACATGTAGATTATCCTCACATTCAACCACTTAAATTAAATGAATTTTTATTAATTTTTCACTATAATATTATCTACTTTGGTTATACACTACCTTGAAGGAATTTTTTCCATCTATAGGCCATCTATCATGGATTTTCCTCATAAGTTATGTGAGATTATTTGACTAATTTTTGTCATATTCTATGCAACTCTACCTTGTGGCACTATAAAAACTCTATCAAACTATCCTTTATGAGTTGTGTTGTTTCCATTTGACTGGCCTCTTCTTTCAGCATGGCACTACTATCCCTATCTTTCTAGATTTCACCAATTTAAAAATATTTATAACTTTCCTCCTCGAATAAATTTTTTTATGAAGTATTATCCTCTCTTGACATGCATTCCTTAACCCTTTCATACATTGAACCAAACTTGACTATCCCATTTAGTACTTTTGCATTTGGCGACCTTGACATTAACACTATCCTTTACATGATAATGAATACATTGTCATAAAGGAAATATAGTAATTCATTATGAAATGTATGCTTGGATAACCTATTCTATAGACTATCATCATGTCCTCTACCACTATAGCATTGCATCCTCTAAAAAATTACCTTATAAATTAAGTCTTCCAGGAGTTTACTTGTGACTTCTCTTTACACAATGTTGGTCATTCCTTTCTTTTTCACTTGAGGCCTTTTGTAGACTACACTTTCATTTGAACAATTTATTATACATGGATATCTCTAGACTATGTTTGGTGTTGTCACTAGTGAGTTTATAGATCCCTCTATAAGTTTTCACTATTATATTTTTGAGCTTCTACTACAACAAGGTAGTCACATGTAGTCATGAATTTATTGTCCACTTTAAATAGTGCTAGTGTTCACCTTTTACATGAATATTTTATTTCATGTGTTTATTAGTGTATTAACTCTTCTCTCTCTTTCTATACCATGAAGCATTTCGTGTGCTTGATACAAATCTCAATCCTACTCCTTATGTTTTGTGAGCATGATGTTTATAAAATTCTTGAGAAGGACTTGAATATAGTTCATTATAATATTCATCATTCCCAATAGAGCCTATCCATGTTATTCAAGATAACTACAAAGGTGTGTGTTGCACTTTCAAAATATTTAGTCACTCAAGTGTCTATGGTTCCAATCCATGCATATATTAAATTTGACTAAAAAATTGTGATTTATTTTATCTATTTCTTATTTTTCAATCCTTTTAGATCACTCTCTATTTCCTTCCCTTTGGTTTGTAGGCATCTTTAGAATATTTAATTTTTCCTTATCTATTGTCATTGTAGGATAACCTAGCATTTTTTTTTTAATACTAGCATACATAACTATCTTTATGCCATTAACCTCAATGAAAGCTTCCAAGAAAACCTTGTCATTATTTTCCATTTGATGCTACAGGCCTATAGATTTATTGCCCACCAATATGTTTATGTTTATTGTGTCACTTGATGAAATATTTACTTGATTTTAATTTTATGACATTGATCACTATTAGATATGCATACAAATTTGATTCATGCTATCCTTTCAATGCATATCCATTCATACATGAAACAACCAAATGAATATAATATACATCAAAACATTTTAAAAAATTACAATCATTGTTAGAACCATTCACAAAATTACTAATGAATATAGCTTCATCAATTATAATCAAGAAACTTATCGACCATCCTAGATGCCTCCTCCAAAGAGCCTTCATTATCCATCTCTATCAATACATGCAAGTCTTCATCATCTAATGAATTTGATCATCCATCGTTTGTAGAACTTTTCCTCATAAATAATTTTCACTTTTCAAGTGTTTATCTACTGTGTAAGGAATTCTCCTTGAATGTCTAGAGGAAGTGTTGTATCCCAGCTCTTAAATATTTAGGAAGGGCCTCTAACAAGGTAGGATCAATACTAAAAATTATTGTACTGGGTTGGTTCTCAAAATTAATTGTTGTTGTGGTATTTTTCCCACAAGATGTAACAAGTGGGGAATCAAATTTAATGGTTCTTGTCATATACCCATTATAAAGCACTTCAATATTTTTGACAAGATTACTAATTTATTAATTTTTTTCTTCTCTCCAAACTGAAAACCTATCCATCCAATTTTTTGAATTTGAGTTCCAAAGGAAAACACACATGCAACACAACTAAAAATTTCACAATTTACATACCCATGAATCTTAATATTGAATATTATAATTATATGTAGTATCATGTGACCTCTTCTCATAGTGTCATAAATTTTCTACCTATTATGATTGTGAAAAAATGATATGATGAGATGAATATGACCACAATAACTTATAACACCTTTCTTGATAGTGAACCCATAATAACCATGATCAATCCCTTGAACAATATTTTTCCCTTCCTCAGAACCACTCCTTTTAGAACTACAACTATTAACACTACCATAAATACATGGATCATAATAACTCTTTGAACTATCTAAATTAGATAATGATTCATGCTTTGTGTTTTCTCTTGCTTCACTTTCTTGAGATATTCAATTCTATTCTTTCATCTAAATCCACACATACAACCCTCAAGAACACTATCTATAATTTTATGTGAAGATTATTGGGCATGTTTTTGAAAATCTTATGTAGAAGTATCTAACTCATCATAATTTAAAAATTATCATGAATAATATGACTACATATTGACATAAAAAGAGAAACAATCCCCTTCCATAAACCTTGTATCAAATTTCCCTATAAATCATGGTTAGGATACAAAACTAGGAGAATTTAGGCATCTTTCATAGTATAAAACTCAAGGGTAGTAGACCTTTCATTGTCTTGGGTGTTACAATTTTAACATATGCTTGTAGATGGTGTATAAAATTTTAAGCTTCTTCTTAATAGTAGAAACATATACATGTTTGTTATGCTTTATCCTTTATTTATAGGAGATGACCCCTTTATAGACATAATAAAATTGTTAGTCAAACTAGTTTGTATGATCTAAAAATATCCTAACCACAAAGGATATGCATAAAAAATCTTATTTGTTATTTGATGAGAGACATTTTGATGGTTCATGTAGCCTTACAAAATAATATTAGTGAAATAAATAGTGGAAGTGTGAACAAGGTGAAGACCAGATGATCTTTTGATGAGGAACATATGTGCATAGCCATAGCCATAAAAAATATTCACCACACTAAACTAAATGTTTTCATTGAACTGAGATGGTAAAATATTAGAGTATTTCCTAATTATCTTCACATCAATTAGGATTTAAAGCCACTAGAAGATTATATTTACATTAAAATCATATGTTGAGATCTACATCCATTTTTCAAAGCCTTGTTAAAATAGAGCATATTTTGAGAGTTGCGGAGTTGCAACCATGTGAAAATTTCATCCTAGAAGTATTTGGACATATGGGGATGATCTATTCTTAACTCTTGGAAAATCTCCCTCAACATGCAATGTGTGATGCCCTTCTTTTAGCTATACAATGTGCCCTATCCATGCTCTTCTTTGAAATGGAGAAAGCAGCAAACAAGCAAACCTAAACTTTAGAACTCTTCAAAAGAAACTTTCCATTTTTTTACCCCTTTGGTGAGTGGTGTGAAAATGCATTAAAATTTCATTTTTCACTTTTTTGGGATGCCTAAAACCTATTTGCAAATAATTTTTCCTATTTCAAAAAATATGACTTAAGATTCCCTTAGGAACTAAAAAATATGACCCAATAAAACTTTTTGAAACTTATATGGATTGGATCCATAGTTGTGATTTATGAGTATTTGCTTCTTGTTGAGATGCAGGTGTGAGTTGGGTGTATTTTATGAGCTTTCTCTTTTCAGGGCCCCTTTGTAAATTTTCACTAAGTGTTGGCTTCTCCCACTCATGCCATATGCCACCCATGTGCTCATCATTCAAAAGGGAGTTCTCAACTATTTTCAAGAAAAATTATAGGATGCCATGTGGTGGCTCCAACGTTGTCGACTAATAAGAATTGGAGGAAGCTTAAAAGTTAGAAAACCCCCAGGTGGCATCAATGTGCACATCAAGGAAAAAGGTTTTCCCTTTCTAGAGGATGTGCCATTGGTCGAGAAGGATGGGACCCATTCCCTATGGAGGCTTTACGAGTATCTTGAGTGGGACACATGTCAGTATCAAGAGATTATTGGGCATTAAGGGTGCGCCATATCTAGGATCTATAGATCATACATACATTTAAAATGAAGCGCTTCCTTTTAGTAATTGTAGCCTCATCATGAGAATGAGTGCTAGGCTCTAGGTGTCTTATATGGCTCTAGATGTCAATTGTCCCATGCCTTGTGAACACTTCCATGCAAGGCTACGGTGCCTATTTATTCAAGGTTTTTATCTTTTTCTAGGGTTCCTCAGTAGTTAATTTTGATAACTATTACTAGAGAGAACAACATTGTAATAATTTTAGTTTTAAATAGGAATGGTGACTTAATAGTTCTTTTTTTCATTCCAAGACCTTAGTAGGTGCCCATGGCGAGGAGGATTGAATGGCTTATATTAAGCCTTTGGGATTGATGTGGTTTTTTGTGTCAAACTGTGTGGAATCAATAATTTTCTATTATTTATATTCTTTGCTTCTATAGTGTAAACTTTTCTTAGTATTATAGACTTTAAATCATGCATATACTCCTTTAAATTTTTTGTAATATTTTAAAGGTTTTAATATATATTATGTAAAAATTTGGGATGTACACACTAGTATGCATTAACTTAATTAGATTTGAGTTTAGTTTATTTTGCATTTCCTTCTTCCCCTTTTCTCCCCAAAACATCTGAAGAGCCAGCTTCTAAAATCTTAGAGGTCGCTTCACAAACAACAATTTCAATCCCACGTCTATAAAGCTTCTTGTAGGATTTTTCTTTCCTAGAGTGAATTTTTTAAGGATCAATGGTTCCTTTTCTGGAATGCTCAGTGGGACTTATTCACGCCTGACTATGAGTCATACCTATCACAAAGTTACTAGCAACACAAAATCCAAGCTTGCTACTACCACCTTTGGTGATTGTAACTTTCCAAAGAGCAGTAGGGTCTAGCACAATGTAACAACCATAGAAAATGGCCACCCCAGGGACACCAAAAAATATTGTGGCATCAAAGAGTGGTAGTCCACCCATCCTTCTAGTATCCCCAACTACTTGGGATCCTATTCCTGCTAACACCCTTATGGCACTCCTTGGATTCACAAGGGAGGATTTCAAAAAAATAGTGGAACATATTCAAGATGTGGTAAACATATATATAGTGCACCACATCACTAAGAAAATTATAGCTTTAAGCCTATTGGTAGCCTCTTTCAAAGGGAGAGCTCTTGACTAGTATTGGTCTTTCCTACCCAACTCCATCACCACCTAGGATGAACTAGGAAATAGATTCTTCAATCAATTCAACATGAAAGGGGACCAATTTCGTCTATCCTCCAATTCTCTCTCTCTCTCACTCCCTCCCTCCCTCCCTCCCTCTCACTCCCTCTATGTCCCTCCCACTCCCTCTCTCTCACACTCCCTCTCTCTACCTATCTCTTAAGTCTCTCCCTCCTACCCCACTCTCCCTCTCTTAGGTCTCTCCCTCTCTCAGGTCTCTCCCTCTCTCAGGTCTCTCCCTTTGTCACCCTACCTAGGTAACTCTCTCTCTCTCTCTCTCTCTCTCTCTCTCTCTCTCTTTGTCTCTTTGTCTCTTTGTCTCTCTCTCTCTCACTCTCCCCCCTCTATCTCTCTCCCACTCCTATCTCACTCCCTCTCTCTCCTACTCCCTCTCTCTTGAAGTCCCTCTCTCTCCCTCTAGCACCCTACCTACATAACTCTCGGGTGCTACCACAATAATGGGTTAAGCTTTTTGGGACATCCTGATTTTTGCCTAAAATCACATATTTTTAGAAAATACAATGATTTATGACTTTAAAGGTTCCATTTAAATTATTTTAATTAAAGAGGGATTGATCAAACCCCCTTAGATCAAACCCCTTGGATAGAACCTTGTTAGATTTAAACCATACCTATAATCGAGTCTCCTCTACACCTATCAAAATGCTGATAAAAAACCACTTTTGATTTACCTTTTGAGTGATCAAATGAATTCATTTAAAATTTATGCTTTGTAAGCTAGCCCTTATTATAATCTTCCTAAAAAGTATAATTTTAAATATGTTTAATTTGATTATTATATTTATTTTTTATTTCTTGTGAATGTAGGATTTTCAATGAACATCAAGTTCTTTATTTCACACATAGAAAAAATGAAAAAATAGAAAAAATTCTAAAAATACATGTGCCCTAGGTATTGATGTCCTTATTCCAACAAAAAAAGAATAAGTTAATTCAAATGAATACAAAAAAATTTATGCATGTCAAGTACACCTCTGTCCAAATTATAATTATTGACTTGGAAAATTAATTAAAAAAAAAAATGTAACAAAAAATTATGAAAAAATATCCATCCCTAGATATTGGTGTGAAAAAATTGTATTTTAAAAATTAGAATTGTATCCTATCTATAAAAAAAAGTTATGTGGGCCGAAGTAAACATCACTTTTTAAAAATGTTGATTAGTAGAAAAAATAAGTTATTAAAATTACATAAAATGATTCACAATTTATTTTTAATTTTTTAAAATATAATTAGAATCTACACAAAATATCTAACAAATAACTAGTTTGATTCATCTTCAAAACCTTAATGGTTTAGCTGCTATAGGTGTAAGAAAGTGAATGGGTGAAAAATCCTAATTTTAATGTCAAGTTTGACCAAAAATTGTAACTCTCTCTCTCTCTCTCTCTCTCTCTCTCTCTCTCTCTCTCTCTCTCTCTCTCTCTCTCTCTCTCTCTCCCCTCGCTCCCTCGCTCCGACCCTCCCACCCTACCTAGATAAGTCCCTATCACTCGAACCCCTTCTCTCCCACTCCCTCTCGTTCAGGTCTCTCCCTCCCACCCCTTCTACCTCTCCCAATTCTGTCTCTCTCTCTCTCTCTTAAAATTATCCCTCCCTCTAGATACATACATACATACATATAATCAAACATATATACATATAGGCATACATACATATGTACATACAATCTTACATACATACATACATACACTGATACATACATACATACATACATACATGCATACATACATACATACACACATTTTATTAAAGGATATGTACATACATACATACAAATATATATACATGGGTGACCCCACAATACTGGTTTACAATTTTTGGCCAAACTAGACACTAAACTAATTTTTTCTAACTAAATCTTCACTTTCGAGCACCTATAGTGGCTAAACCGTGAGGAATTTGAAGTTGATGCAATCTAGTAATTTGTGAAATTTTTTCTATAGATTCTAAATATGTTTTTTTCAAAATATTTGGAATTAGATTGCACTTCTTTTTCCATCTCCTTCGAAAACTAGTTTTTTCAGTAAACACCATTTTTAAGGAGTGATTCTCACCATATACAACATAATTTTTTTTCCATGAAGGATAAACTTCTAAATTTTTCGAATTTAGATTACTAACTATGATATCTAGCCCTTTCATTTGGTTTCATAGTTCTTTATTAAATATTTTTTCCTTAATCAAGTTTCGAATTCAAACCAATCACAATTTAGACATAAGTAGACCATATACAACATAACTCTTTTTGTATGTATCAAAATTAAATTTACTTTTTTTGTTGGATCAAGGACTTCAATATCTAGTGCACTAATATATATATATTTTTTTTTATAATCTTCTATTTTTCCACATGTGCAGAACAGAGAGCTTGATTTTTGGTGAAAAACCTATATTCACAAGAAATAAAAAATAAATATAATAATTAAATTAAATTTATTTAAAATTATACATTTTGGGAAGCTTATAATAAAGACTAAAGACATACAAAAAAAAAATTAATGAATTCATTTGATCCCCCAAAAAAGGTAAATCAAAGTGGTTTTTAATCAGCATTTTGGTAGGTGTAAAAGAGACTCTGTTATAGGCATGGTTTAAACCTAGCGGGGTTCTATCCAAGGGGGTTTGATCTAAGGTGGTTCAATAAAACCATCTCCAATTAGAATCCTTTAAATGGAACTTTTCAAGGCTTAAATCATTATATTTTCTAAAAATATGTGATTTCAGCAAAAACAAGGATCTCCCAGAAATTGTAAACCAGTATTGTGTGATCACTCACATACATTTAATAGACTAGCATTTAACAAAAAACAAGACATAATGTGAGCACATTATAATGGACTTTTGTTATGTCTTTCTTAGGCAAATCTTGAGCACAAATGCAAAAAATATGTCAAAACCATGAAATAATGCGAGCGTGTTATAACATGATCACATTATAACGTGCTTGCGTTATTTCTTGTTTCGGGAATCCCCAAGCCTTAGGCTTGGTATTTTCTTTGGATTACCAACCCAAAGGCTTGGAGTGCCTTTCCAATGTCCAAAGATGTTTTTTTGCATATTCTACAAGATTTAATATAATTGTGTCCATGTTAACTGTCATGTTTGCATGTGTTTCAAGGTCAAACAAGTCAAACACCTAGGTATTGTTAGCCTCTCTCTTAGTTGTTTCACGATACAATTTTTTTCATATTTTGACAATGTTAAGCATGCCATCTTTAATTTCTTTCGTTTGTGTTTCTGTTTTTTTGGTAAAAACCATTGTTTGGTATTTTTTAATTATAAATTAACCATTCATTAAAATTTCAAGTAAATTACATGTTTAGAAACTAGACTCCATTCTACACATATTTAAAAAAAAATGATTTTCAATTATTTTTAAATTTTTTTAAGGGTAGCACAACCAACATTCTATTTTTCAAGATGTTTCCACTTTGAAAATTAATAAAAAATCAAATATTCATTAAAAAATTATCAGAAAAGTTAAGCATAAACTAAATGCTGCTAACTAATTTCTCACCAAAGCGATTTTAAAAATAACAAAAAAAAAGTTAACCTTTTGAGGGAGCCACAAAAGTTGCTATGTTATTTTTTTTTTGACAAAAATAACACCAATTTTTGTGGCTCCCTCTTTTGAACACCTTAATCTCTACCATGTTAAAAAAAAAAAATGAGTAGTTTTGAAAGTAGACTCAGAGCACTACGATCCTTGTTTTTGTTGCATCTAAAAATTTAGTGTAACTATCATCAATTTCACATCCAAGGTCAACATTTCCTTATTTCAAGAAAAAATTGGCCACTTAAGACACCTTTTTGGTCCCCCATCTTTTTGCACTTACCTTATAATTAATTAGATCTATTACTAGATTACTAATTATTTGCATCCTATCCTCTCTAGTTCCCTTCATTTTCTCCTTTAATTCAATTATCTTTGTAAGAAAGGCTTCCCTATTTGATGGGAATGATTTTTCTAAGATTGATGGAGTAGAAACTATTCAAGCTACTACACTTTTATATGCAAGTTGTAGGGACCTCAACTAATTCAAATCTACAACTTCTTTTATATACTAGTCCTACAACTTGTCAAAAATAGCTTGCAACTTCTTCGATGTGGCTTCACTAAATAAGGCTATATTAACTGCCAATGATGCAGCATGGGAGCAAGAGCATCTACAACTCCCTTGATTATCAAATCTCCTTTCAACTCATGGATGTTGTTAACCACCCTTTCACTATCTGTGTTTGGAGACATAGCCCATATTGCCAAGATCTCAAATTTAGAGCTCAACCTTGACCATTACAAAGCTTGTTTTGCTTGCTCTTAAGTAGAAAATACTTTTTTGGATAATTTATCTTTATTGTGTTCAAAGCAAGTGTAGTAGTGATATCTAAATCAATAAATAGCAATAAACCACTCTCTTGCACTAAATTTCTTCATTGTTCAAGGGTCATTTTTTCCCATGTTGAAATCCACTTCATGTAGAATTTTCTTAGAAATTTCATCCCATTTAGAGGTATCATCCTTATCCTTTGCAACACTGACCCTCCTCTAGTACTCATCTCTTTTTTATTCTCATTACAAAATCCTTAAACTCTTGGGTCCTGATAAAATCATCATCTCTCTCCCTCCCTCTTTCCCTCTATTTCTCTATCACACTCTCTCACTCTTGATCTCTCCTCTTTCCTCCTTCCCTCTCTACTTATGTCTATATCACCTACCCCTTCTCTCTCTCTCTCTCTCTCCTTCCCTCTCCACTTCTATCTTACCTCTATCTCCCTCACTACTTCCTCCTCCCTCCTCTCTCTCTCCTTCCCTCTCTACTTCTATCTATCTCACTTCTCTCTCCTTCACTCCTTCCCCCCTCTATTTTCCTCTCCTTCCCTCTCTAATTTTTTTTTATCTCTATCTCTATCTCTATCCCTCCCTCCCTCCTTCCCTTTCTCTCTCTACTTCTCTCTATCTCACCTCTCTCTAGCTCCCTCCATCCTCTCTCCAATTCTCTATATCACTCCTCACCCTCTCTCTCTACCTATCTCTCCTTCCCTCTCTCTCCCTACCTCAATCCCTCCTTCCCTATCTACTCTCTATCTCCTGTATCCCTCTCTAATTACATATTCCTCCTTCCATACCTCTCCCCATCTCTCTCTCACTACCTATCTCTTTGCTTATCTCTTCCTCCCTGAAGAGAGAAATGGATGGAAGGATTGAGAGTGGAGATAGATAGAAGTAGAGATGGAGAAAGGGAAAGAGAGGAAAGGAGAGGTGGGTAGAGAGAGGAAGAGGATAGATAGATGATGGAGAGAGAAAGAGAGGGAAGAGAATGGCAAGATAGAGAGAAGTAGAGAGAGAGAGAGGTGATATAGAGAGATAATTTGAGAGGGAAGGAGAGAGAGAGAGAGAGAGCTCTAGGTGATATGGAGAAGAGTACATAGAGAGAGAAGTAGAGAGGGAGGGTGAGAGAGGGAGGGAGGGAGAGAGATGGAGAGATATAGTGGTGAGATAGAGAGTAGAGAGGGAAGTATAGATAGGGAGAGGGAGAGGTATGGAGAGAGAGAGGTGAGATATAATTTGAGAGAGAGGGGAGATAGAAAAGTAGAGAGGGAGAGAGGTAGGGAGAGAGAGAGGTGAGAAATAATTTGAGAGAGAGGTAGATTTTGAGCTCAAGGGAGAGAGGTAAAGAAAGGGATGGAGATAGGGGGAGGGAAAGAGGTCTAGAGTGCAAGGAACAAGGGATATATTCTAGTCTACATTTCAAAAACAAATGGAAGGTTCTATGATATTCTAGTCAATTGCTACATGTTGAGAAAGTTAGCCTACACAACTACTAGGCCCTCTCCCCTAAAGGAATAAGGGGACATCACTAGGTCAACAACAAATAATGACATAAATTGTTTTAACGAGGGAACACGAGACCAACAAAATACTTAGGAAAAATAAAGTCAAGTGAAGGAAATAAAACAATAAAATAAAATGGGGCCTAGCCTAGATGTACGAAGCGATGGGGATTAAGTCATTTTAAAGCCTTCCCAAAAAGTAACAGCCAAATAGATCCCATTCAAGGTAAAACCCCATCCTTAGGCTTTTCCCAAACACCATAGATGACAAGAGACACAAGGCAGGATAAAATATAACATAAAGAACAAAAATTTGAAGTTCCATCACTACCCATAACCCTAAACCCTAAACCATTAACCATTAACCCTTAAACCCTCTACCCTCTCTCTCTCTCAAGTCTCTCCCTCCCACCCCCTCTACCCCTCTCTCTCTCTCTCACTCACACCCTCTCTCTCTCTCCCCTCTACCCTAAACCCTAAACCCTAAACCCTTAAACTCTAAACCCTTAAATCCTCTACCCTCTACATCTAACCCTCTACCCCTTATCTCTCTCCCGTTCCCTCCCTCTTTCCCTCTCTCCCTCAAGTCTCACCCTCCTAC
>VDFB02358134.1:21266764-21325332 GCA_007258455.2 Sequoia sempervirens | reverse complement strand
TCTATCTCTCGTATCCCTCTCTAACTACATATTCCTCCTTCCATACCTCTCCCTATCTCTCTCGCACTACCTTTCTCTTTGCTTATCTCTTCCTCGCTGAAGAGAGAAATGGATGGAAGGATTGAGAGTGGAGATAGAGAGAATTTGAGATGGAGAAAGGGAAAGAGGTATGTTGGGAGAGAGAGGAAAGGAGAGGTGGGTAGAGAGAGGAAGAGGATAGATAGATGATGGAGAGAGAGAGAGAGAGAGAGAGAGGGAAGAGAATGGTGAGATAGAGAGAAGTAGAGAGAGAGAGAGAGCTCTAGGTGATATGGAGAAGAGTACATAGAGAGAGAAGTAGAGAGGGAGGGAGACAGATGGAGAGAGATAGTGGTGAGATAGAGAGTAGAGAGGGAAGTATAGATAGGGAGAGGGAGAGGTATGGAGAGAGAGAGGTGAGATATAATTTGAGAGAGAGGGCAGATAGAAAAGTAGAGAGGGAGAGAGGTAGGGAGAGAGAGAGGTGAGAAATAATTTGAGAGAGAGGTAGATTTTGAGCTCAAGGGAGAGAGGTAAAGAAAGTGATGGAGATAGGGGGAGGGAAAGAGGTCTAGAGTGCAAGGGACAAGGGAGATAGATATATTGAGATAGAGAGAGAGAGAGCAAGATGATGGAAGCATATTGATTACTAAAATTTGACTCTAAAAAATTATAAGATCTTCAAAAAACTAGAATCTATATGATAACTCCTACAGACACTAAGCCATTCTCAAACATTTTCAAACTATATGCATAAAATATATCTCTTGAAGTATAATAAATTAAATTTCCATGCATAACGTGAGTGTGTTTCATTATAACACATTCACGTTTTATTTTTTATAGGGGTGCACTTACATGTGGGTCATTGTATACCTAAATGTAGAGTAAGGGCCTATATATGTCGAATAGATTCAAATCAAGGAAGAAACAATATAATAGATCTAAAAGATCATTGCAAGGTAGGAAGATCATATTTAGTTGAAAAATAAAGAATCCACTACATGAGATAACATGCTAGAGGTTGGTGAGCTATTAACTTACTGTCTTATCTATCGTTCAACACCCTTTTTTGTCTTTTTTTTTGGCTTTTGGTATACTACTGGTTTCATTTTGAAGTACTTTTTTAGCAGAAATTAGTATCTTTTGTTGTAAAGGGTTTTAGGTCCATTTAAAACCTATTTTTCCCATATAATCAAAACATGTTAGAGGTTGGATTAAAAAATAGTTGGAAAGATGGTTGTAAGATATTTTTGAGTTTAATGGAAACTGTTGCACTAGTGTGATATGTGACACTGCATGCACATGAAGAATTATTTCAATGCATAAATATTTAAATGAAAATAGACCCAAGCACATTCAAAAGGTCATTGTTAAATGTACAAAAACAATACAACATTTGGTTCCTATTGAGAAGCCACAACAAATGTACCAAGTTTTTAATATTGCAAATCTTAGGCCTTATTTTGATGGGAAAATGGTTCATAATAGTTTCACAAAAATGGAGCAAGATCTCCTAGTAGATTTGGATCAATTGAATTTGAATTCTTATACACCTTAAAGCACAATAAGGTGTAGGTAGGTGATACATTATTAAAGTGCCATTAAATAGGTAGCCCAAAAAACACTTTAATACAAATTTCTAGAAATAGGAGCATATCATGCATTCATGTACATATGAGATCTACCTCATCTCTCACACATGTTTTCACTTGTAAGGGGTACATGAAATTTTTGTTTGAAACTTATGATCTCTAGTTGTGGGTCTAATTTTGTAAAAGAGTGTAACATATATAATGCATGCAAAAAGAGTTTTGTAGATAAGTTACCAGTTAATAAAGGAACAAAGATGACTTTAAATTTAATTTTGGATTTCATAATCCTGAGCTTAGAGTAGATTGAACACTTTAAAATTTTAAATAATATTTTATACAATTGAAAGCTAATAATTACTTAGGTTAATCAAAAAGTATTTGGCAAAAAGGGCTTAAAATTCTAGGTAGATAATTGCACCAAAAGGGAGAATGGAAGAAATTGAGAAATGACTTTAATGAAATGATGATAATGAAATGTTTTAGTATGCATTCTATAGGTGTGATCGTAGAGGGAGAAAGGGAGACATTAGATTCCAAAGTAGGAAAGCATGACAAAAATTATAATGAGCCATTGAAAATAGTCCATGATAACATTCAGATTGGTGCACTAAAAATGGCTATAAAGGATTGCTATCTAAAGAAGATATTTCACATATCATGTCAATTTTGTACATAATATCAATTTCATGCAACAATTTTGTGCAACACCCAAAGCAAAAGAGAGTTCAGTTTGTTGTCTAATATCAAAATATCCTTTTGGTTGCCAAAATCTCATACAAAAAATCACTTTGTTCTTTTATCAATGGTGTTTCATTCTGAAAACATTCTCAACATTTTGTCGCTAAATCCCATGTCTCAAAAATTCAAAATGATAGTAAGGAGGTTGTGGAAAAAAACTATGGTTTAGTTGTACAATCTTTTTCTCCTTCTAATGGACTGTGAAAACAACATGTTCATAATAGTAAGGAGTGTTTCAGTGCATTGAAATACAACGTGGATGGAAATCATCCAAGGACATTGACACTCCTAAACAATGAACACCAAGCTCCGTGTTACGAGAGCATGGATTCAGATAAAAAAAATGATTTTCTCCCATTTCTATTCATTAATTGAAATCCATAACATGGAATTTGATCAATAGAAATGCATTGGGAGTTTTTCACACTCCCCTAATCTTAATCTAACATTTCAAATTAAAAATAAATGAAAAATTGAAAAGAAATTAGAGAAATACTTCAAATTATGTCAAATTTTACAATGAAGAATACTCCAAACACACCTAAAGAATGCATGAGATAACTTGTAAGAACACTCCCCTTCTAATTCCTATTCTATTGAATCTGATCTCATTAAATTCCCCTTACAAATGCTCCCACAATCACAAAAGAAAGATTTTGCCAAGAAGAGGGCTTTTTCTTTCACCAATTCTTCACAAAAATGCATAATGAATAATAAGAAAACATTTTTCCTATTTTATCCATTTTGAATTCTTAATTAAGAATTTTGTATATTTTTTATTTTCATTTATTTAAATTACATTTCTCTCAAATTCCTCAAACTCCCAATAAACACTTAAATACATTCCTAAATAAAATTCAACATTTAAATTCATAATTTAAAACTATATAAGCATATAATTGAATTAAATGGAAATCAAAATTTAAACAAGATAATTAAATCAAGCATAACCTACATTTCCTAACTCAAATAATTTTCAAAAATTAATTAAATAATAACTTAATTTCATTTCTACTTTAATTTTATTTTTCTCCTTTCTCAAAACACAAAAAATATTTCAGTAATCAATATAAGCAATCATTTAAATTCTTAACTTTTCTTTTATAGAAAATAATAAATTTAAACCATTAAGTAAATAATATGTTTATTGGTCATTCATGAAATATATGGATTCTGAAATAACTCATAACTTAGATTCAAGTTAATATTGGTCAAATATGGCACATACCATACTCGATTTAAGTACGATTGATGAATATATAGGGGGCCCATTGTCACATCTCCAAATTAACTATCGTTGGAGAATAACTTAGACTTGTGTAGCCAGGTGGAGAAATAACCCTATACGTATAGCCACTTAATGCACACAAAGGGTACCTACTCAATATATATATATATATAGCTGAAACACAACATAATCATAAACACCCAATGAGGTACAATAACATAAAGCATAAACATAACATCCATACATTAATTATTATTACCAATAATCAGGTTCATAGATAATTATTGCATAAATAATGCACATCTCTAAGAACTAAAGCATACCAATAAGCAAGGCATATAAACATATAAAATTACAACAATCGACATGTTGAGGAACCTCATCTCGAACATGTGTTCGTTCATACACACCATTCAAATAAATAATGTAACCACAAGGAAATGGTGATCTAAAACAACATTCTCACATTTGAAACATCGGTATCACATCAATAAGCTGCAAACGAGAGGGGCACTACACTTCCTCTCTCTCCCTCTAACTTTAGACATGCCTCCCTCTTTAGATATCCATCTATCTATTTCCCTCTCCCTCTTCATAGGCTTTTATCTATATCTCTTTTCCTCTCTATCTCCATCTCTTCTTTTTCTTCTCTCTCCTCTCATCTATCTCTATATCTCTCCCTATCTTAATGGATCTTGAATATCTTCCTCATTTAGAGGTTTTCTTTCATATGTGTTTGGTCCCTGTAAGTGGATGCATAGTTGATTTGAAGCTAACACTTCTCCATTAAAACCTTTACTGCACAAACTGCTAAATGACCTACCAATTGACCACATATTGACCTTTCACACCTTTTCGAGGTACGCGTTGCACACCAAGGTGCAATTTATAGTTATATTCTTATATTTCTTCCCCTCATCAAATAATTTTTTTTGTTTCTTCTTTGAAACCCTAGTTCCCTAATGTTGTTTGCTACCAAAAATATTCTAAAAATTCTACCCCAAAATACTATGTCCCGTTAATTCAAATTGAGAGATATGGAAAACAAAATAAGTAGGTGCTTTATACCGAGTAGTCATTCAATGCATTGAAATCCAACATGGATGGGAATCATCCATAGTCATTGATGCTCCTAAACATTGAACACCAAGCTCGGTGTGGTGAGATAATGGGTTTAGAAAAAAGAAAATCATTTTTTTCCCCTTTCTTTTTACCACTGTCAATGTTGACATTGAACAAACTCAAGGAAATGTCACTAGGCTCGCTAATGAGGATGTCAAAAATCCCTACAAGAAGAGCTGGTTGAATTTTCATTATTTGTATTTTTTTAATTTTGACTTTTCCTTGTAAAACTCTCACTTGTAGAGTTGCCTCATATTCAAAGCTCTTCCACAAGGTAAACTAGTTTATCCTCACATCATTCTAATCAAATTTACTACTAAAATTAATGTGGATACTAAGCTCATCATGTTGTATGCTAAGATTCGCAGCTTGGAATATAGTTGAAGAATATTGAAGGGAATAACTTAACTTGAAATTCTCTCATAGATTTCATTGATTGTAACTTACTCTAAGTGGTGACAAAGTGAAAAAGCCTTTGAGCATTTTTAATGAATTGCAGCAAGCAGTTATTAAAGCAAATTGAGTTCACTTTTTCTAGTATTATATTAGATCTTCTATGGGTTTGGTAGTTTTGGAGCAGGGTACAATAGTTCATAAATATATAAGTAAAGGTGGGTTCGATTTGGATGTTTATGTTAGTAATGGTTTTTGTAACATATAAGCTAAATGTATAATTATTGACCATGCATGCAACCTTTTTGACAAAATGTCTAAATGATAAACAGATTCATGGAATGCGATGATTGTTGGGTATGTGTAGAATTAGTGTTTGAATGAAGCACTAGAAGTTTTTAAGAAGATGTCTGAAAGGAATATACGTACATGGAGGGAAATGCTGGCAAGATATGTGCATAATGGTTATGTGGAATAGGCATTGAATCTCTTTGAGAAAATTCCACAACAAAATATGTTGGGTTATGGACTGAAATAATTGCTAGACTTGTTCGGAATAAGATGTTTGATGAGGCCGTGGAGCTATTTGGAAAGATGCAAATTGCATGGGTAAAGTAGAACTCCAAGTGCTATTCTTCCTTTCTTCCAACATATGGCAAATTGGGAGATCTTTGCAAAGGCGAGGATGTTCATGAAGAAACAAAGAGAAGTGAATTTGAATCTGATGCCTTTGTGAGGATTACCCTTGTAAGTATTGATTTTAAACATGTGGGAGTGTGGAGGATGCATGCTACCTCTTTGATCAATTGGTTGTTTCAGGCATTGTCTCATGGATTATACTAGTGGTAGGATATGCACATAATGAACATAGATGAGGTTGTGAAACCTTTTGAGAAAATACCCTTTTGGAATTTGGTTTCATGAAGTGTAATGGTTGTAGGGTATGCACATAATCAAAATTTTAAGAATTCCCTTGAGCTCTTCCTAAAAATGGAATTGTTAGGTGTGAAGCCAAACAAGGACACTTTTTCCAGTCTTCTCCAAGTATGTACTAGCTTGGAAGATCTTTGTAGGGCTAACAAAGCTCATAAAGACATGATTAGAATCATGCATCTTGCTAATATATTAGTAGGTAGAGCATTTGTTGAAATGTATGTGAAGTGTTGGAGCATTGAGGATACCCAAAAGGTGTTTGAGAAGATGCTCACCTATGATTTATTTTTGTGGACTTTAATTACTGTTAGGGTGGTCTGAGACCACTCCAAGCTGGCTTCAAAAATTTGATATTCATTGGGGTGGTCCCCACAAGTAGATCAGGTATCTATGTATACCTTTCTCTATTAGTCCAAATCTTAAAGAAATGTGGCTTTGGATTAAGGCCAAAATTGAAAAGAAATTGGATAGTTGGAATAGGCACTATTTGTCTCTGGTTGGGCGGCTCCAAGTGTACCAGAAAATTTTGTCCTCATACATAATTTATTTTTCTTCAGTTTGGTTCTTTAACAGCTATTAGGTTATGAAGTCCAAAAGAAGATTAGATGTTTCTTGTGGTCTGATGGGAAAGCAAGAAGAAAGAAGCACTTTGTTAAGTGGGATTGGTGTTTTCTTGAAAAGGCCCATGGGGGGTTGGGGCTTATGGATCTAAAGTTACATGGTATTGCCTTGGCTGCTAAGTGGGTCTTAAAAGCTTTGGATGGGATTGAACCTTGGAAATTTTTAGTCAGAAATAATATTCAGTAGGTTGTTCCCAAAATTGCAATGTCTTGGAAAGGTCTACCCTTCACTGATCTTCTTATCACCAAGCATCAAATTGTGCCTGGTGGCTCATTGGTCTTGAAAAGCATCTGGAGAGCATGGGAAAGTGTTAGGGTTAACATCCATTTTCCTCTTTTCTTTGAACAAAATTCCAACTTCATTCACCCTAATAGATTTGTGTGGTGGAACCTTGAACACAATGGGAAACCATTGGCCCTTATTCAGGGCTGCTTTTCCAAAAAGGGGCTCAGACTGGTATAAAAACTTTCCACAGTATTAAGATGAATGAGGAGTTGTTGGAGTGGTTTCAATTGAAAGAGGAGTATGGTCTGCCCCAATCAAGTTTTAGAACCTATTATGCGCTCAGAGAAGCCTGGAAGTCACTTCGCTTGAACCCCAACTTCACTCTTAACTTTGATAATTTGCAGTTGGATTTCACTTGGAATGATTCCATGCCTCTTTCTAATGTTAAAACCATTACTATCTATAAAGTTCTCATTAACTCAAAACCCCCTGTTGAGTATCTTAATAAAGTTTGGAATGTTGACTTAGACAATAAAGGTTAGCATAATTCTTTTTCCTCCCTATGGCACTATCTAGCTAATGCTAGGAAAGCCTGTTTTAGATGGCTTCTTGTTTTACATAAAATTCCTTACAATTTAAATTATGTAGATGTAGACATGCAAAATTTACATTCTGCATTTGATCAGGATCATTTATCAACCGAACTAGATGTTGCATTAGGTCCATTCATCACCTTTAATCCATTCATTAAATAATCTCATTTATCAAATAAACATTATCATTCAACCTTCATCATCCATTTAATTAAATAAATCAGGAATCCATTTAAATCAAATCCTAAATCACATTCCATCCTTTTCTGATTTAAATAAATTAGAAATCAAAGTCCAAAATGTCAACTCACCTAATCAGCATTAAATCAGCATAATCATCATCTAATCCTAATCTAATGCTAATCCCATCCCACTTGCATTATCTAGACCTAGCCACTTGCACAATAAATCAATTTTATTGATTTATTAAAATCTCATTTTCTTTCAACATGACAAGTCAAACATGGCATTTATTGCTGTTTTTCCTTGTCCCCCTCTCAGCATTTATGGCAAAATTTGAATTCAAATTTTCCCCCTCTTGGGCACTCTATTGAAATTTTATGGTGCATTTATGGTGCATTTGGAGGGCAATAAATGATGACAAATTTAGCAGGATACAGAGGATGCTTACTAAGTCTTCTAAAAGACTCATATTTTACAATGTTGCTATGTAGGTTATTGCTTCGTTGGAGATCTCAGAGGGAAAGCTCTTGAAGTGTCTAAGAGATGGGGTTGTGCATGTTCATCAAGAGGAGGCTAAGTATGGTCATACGTGGAAGTTTGGACAACCAAGCCTACCAATCTTTATGAACAAACTTGTTGGTTCCCAGATAGAGCTTAATGAGAAAGCTAAAAAAGATGAATTCCAACAAAGAATTTAAAATCCCACATTGCACAGCTGATTGTAGTTTTTTTTTAAGTTCTTTGTTTCATAAAAGGCTCATTTTGTACAACTGATTGTATCCTCAGAGCTTTGTTAGGCTAAAACAACATTGTTGTTTTAACATTGTACCTTGTTGTGTTTCATCTATTATTAATACAAAAAATCTCTACAAGTCTTTGAAGAAAACACTAAAATATGCCATAAGGTGAGATGGTGTCACTTTTTTTGGTGTTCTTGTTGCATGCTTGTCATACAAGGCTAGTGGAGCTAACCATCAATTTAGAAAAAAAGACCAATTTTCTCCCTTTTCTATTTGTCACTATCAAAATTTCCACTAAAATTGTTTTTGGCAATGCCACTAAGATCACTACTGACTCACTGAGGATGTCAAAACACTCTGTATGAAGGGCTGATTAAAATAGGCCTGTTAGACTTCATATTTTTACCATTTGCATTTTTCCTTCTAAATTATCTCTTACGGAGTTGCCTCAATTTAAAACTCTTCCAGAAAATAAACTGGTTCATACCAAATCATTCTAACTGCATTTACCCCTCAAATTAATATTGGTACGAAGCTTATCACATTGTATGCTAAGTGTGGTAGTTTGGAGATTGTGGAAGAATATTGAAGGTAATGACTCGACAATGATAGACTACATTGATTGAAACTTACTCTAAGAGAACATAGTAAAGAAGCCTTGAGCCGATTTGATGAAATGCAACAAGCAGGTTTTAAGCCAAATGATTTCACTTTTTCTTTATTTTATCAGGTTGTGTAGTTTGGAAGTTTTGGAGAAGAGTAAAGTTGTTGATAAATATATAATTAAATGTGTTCTTGATTGTTGGAACATGTAAAGTTTAATTTTATTCTTATTTCAGTAATGAAAAATAATCAACATTAAGTACCACATGTAGTTGGATAAGTCATCATTTTTTTCTTGAAATATGTTTTTCAAAAATGATTTTACAATTTGGATTTCTTATTCTACGCGAAGTCATTCTTTTTGTACAGTTTGATGATTTTTGTATCACCAAATTTTCTTCAAATTAATAAAATACAGAAGATGTTTTTCCATGATGTTTTCCCTAATATAATTTTACCAGGTTTTCCACATAAATCTGTTTGTATTCTTCTTATTAAATTTTCCTATTTTTTGCACTGTAATTTTTTTTACATTTGATTCACATGTTTATGTCATTAATGTTCTTATTTACACACATGTTAAATGTAGTATTATTGATGATGCATGTAAACTATTTGACAAATGGTCTTAAAAATAAATATTTTCATGGAATGCAAATGATTGTTGTGTATGTGCACAATGGATGTTTGAATGAAGTTCTAGAACTATTTGAGAATAGGCCTTTAAGAAATATACATACATGGACTACATTGATGGTAGGATATGCACAAAATGGTTATGTGGAAGAGGAATTGAAGCTCTTAGATGAAATGGGATAATGAAATTTTGTTTCATGGACTAAAATGATTGTTGGACTTGTTCAAAATGAGTTATTTGATGAGGCCCTGAAGCTATGTGAGAATTTTCAAATGGTAGAAATAAAGTGAAACTCTGAGATCTATTCTACTCTTTTTCCAACATGTGGTGAGATCATTGCAAAGGAAAGAAGGTTCATGAAGAAATAAAAATAACTAGAGGTTTGAAGATGATGTCTTTATGGGGAGTGCCCTTGTTGATATGTATTTCAAATGTGGGAGTGTGAAATATGCACATCAATTCTTTAATCAAATGGTGGTGTAAGATGTTTCCTTATGGACTGTACTGATGGGAGGATATGTAAGTAATGGATACATAGATGAGGCTATGAATTTTTTTTAAAAAAGAATATCTTCTTGGAATCAAGTCATGGAATGCAATGGTTGCAAGATATGCACAAAATTGGATTCTTGAGAAGAACCTTGAGATCTTCTAAAAACTACAATTGTCTAGTGTGAAGCTAGACATTGACTCATTTGCAAGTGTTCACTAATTATGTTCCATCTTGGGAGATCTCTATAGGGAAAAGGAAGCCCACAAAGACATGATTATCAAACATCTTGTTGATGTCTTTGCAGGGACTGAACTTTTGACATGTATACCAAGTGTGGGGGTAGTGCAATTATTGTAGTGTATGTTATACATGGCTATGGAAAATAAGCTATTCAACTATTTGATGAAACACAAAACTACCACAAGGTGGGATGGTGTTGCCTTTATTGGTGTTCCTCAGAAATAGCCTTATGGATTGTCAAAAACCTTCAAGTGTGTCATTATTTCTGCTTAGCCAAAAAAAAATATCTCCATGATTGCTTCAGAGGAAATTGTTGTTTGTGAATCAAATCAATTCCTTCATTATAACAATGGGATGTGTTCTTGTGGGGATTATTAGTGATGTTAGGTGAAACAACCAAAAGATATCAGCTTGCTTATGCATAATTTTTCTTTTGTTCTTCACACATTTATAAATTTCCATGCATTTATATCTTTGTATATATGATAGAAATGTGTCATCCAATATTATTTTGTTTACTCAATATTATGATTTTTGGAGGAACTCAATGCTTTTATTAGAGGCTTTGGGAATACATTAAAACTACAACAATTCTTTCATGTTCGATCTAGCATATTTCAATTGAAAGGATTCTATTTTGGGACAAATTTTAACCACTCAAGGGGTACATGTTGCCAAAATTTTATATATTACATGAAAATATTCATCTTCAATTGGTTTTCTAAAAGGTGTTTGGAAAAAGAGATGTTGCCTATGAATTAATGGTGGAAAAATCTTAATAATCCTCATTTATTTTGAGGCCAAACAAAATGTTTGTCAAATACATTTTTGATACTTAAATAAGTGTATAAGAGTGAATTTGAACCCCATGTGAAAATCCCCTTTTTTCCTTTATCCACCTGAGGAAACCAAGTTCAAAGGCGTAATTTCAGTTGATCCTGATGCTTGCATCCCTCTTGGCACTTTTTTTGAGCGTCAGTGGAGGCGTTTCTGTCTGGGACACCCGCATGGTGCGCTTACGTCCCTGGCATATTCTTGCGACTGAACCTACAGAGGAATTACACTTCTCATTACGAGTCAAGTTGTAATGCCCCCTTTGGCCAACCAACCCCAATATGGTCTTTCTCTTTCACTCCTTCATATTCACTCCTTCAACAAGCATTTCATCTTTTGTACTTCATTCAGTTCACTCACTTCACTCACTTCAAGCTTCAAGCAACATTCTTGCATTCCATTACAGCCAAAGCAACACTCTATCACATTGGTAGAGCAAGTTTGGGACCACACCATTGCAGTAGAGGCTTGAGTTCCTCTCATTTTCTCCCCCAAGAAGCCTTGAGTGCTCTTGGTGGAGGTGGTAAGCTTCCCTCTTCTCTCCTCTAACACTTGGTTGAGTTAGCACTTTACTATTTTGTACTGCTTTTTCACTATTTATTGTATTGCTCTGTTTATCTTGTTTCCTTGGTTGTCCATGGAGGTGGGAACACCTAAATGGGGGTCCAACTGAGGCAGACCCTAGTACAACCACCCAACATTCTCCTCTCTCTCTGTGTAGGAGTACATGCTTCTCAAAGGATTAGTTGGTGAACGAATTCCTAGGTGAGATCCTCCTTTCTCTCCTTATTCTTGCATATTTACTTTATAATATTAGAGAGAATTTCATTTACTTAATCATATCATTCTGGCCCTTTAGTTAGTCAGTTGGGCTATTAGCTAGTTTTTGTCAGTTTGACCTTGTCTGCACTATTGGCAAGCCATACAGACGCTAGCACACTTTTAAGATGAAAGTGCACTGCATTGATGTCTAGAGACCATGCTTTTTTCCTTGAATAGAGAGCTTCTTGAGGTGTAGTGTTAGACATAAAAACTGGCTCACCTAGCCCCTTTTTGTGTTTCGAGTCTATAGAGTAATCGAGAGGCCTCACAGTCCTCATTACTCTCACCTCACATTTCTTAACTTTAAACTTATCTGAGGTAAGTTAGGGAAGCCTCTTGCATCTTGAACCTTTGTGACATGGGGTCTTGCATGCAATGATCCCCCTCTCTTACATTTTTGGTGAACCCAATGTGAACCAATGTTCATTCATCTGTTGGTGTTGAAATCTCTTTGGTGTGCTTCTTGACTATTTTGTCCCTAAGTGTTGTGTAGGTTTATGAGCATCACAACCTGGTCAACAACTTCTAGGTATATCATTAGGAGAAGTGTGTGACACCTCTCGATGGAAAGGAAAAAGGTCTCAATTGGTCTCTCTATAGGCCTTTTCTCTACTCCCTCCATTAGTTTAGCTGCATAGGAGAAATTGCTAAGGAACGAGATGGGATTCGCTAATGAAACTGATCACATTCCCACTCCTCCTGCATCTCCTATGCCATCATCTTGGATGAGCATGAGACCGTTCAAATTCTTGCAGAATACATTTCCATCCTTGCTAAGGGATTATGAAATTTAGAAAGCCACTTGGAAAGAAACTCGAAGATGGCTAGAGCCACTCGGGTTGTCAGTGAACTAAAATATATGATGTGTAAAGATCGAACATGAATTGAAATTATAACTATCCTCCTTGGTATTGTTGAAGCATGTGCTCCTTCGAACAACCCTAGCTTCACACAAGGAGTCACATTTGAAGAACATGAAGGACAATTTGGAGTATCAATGCCTCCCACATCTGTCTATATGGTCGACACAACCCCTTCTATCAACATCACTTCTGAACAACCCAAAACCATCAGAGTAAATAGATTTTGGCTTTAGCTTCACCCCTCCTATCACCTCTAGTGGTGGTGGCTGTGGAAAGATGAGTTTTGAGGGCTTTGGTAGTGGTGGTGGATTTGGTCGGAGAGGCGGTGTCGATGGAGGTGGGACTAGAAAAGGTCACGGTGGTGGTTTTGGTAGAGGCCCTACTGGTGGCGGTAGCTCTAGTCGTGGTTCTACTGGAGGTCACACTAGTGGTGGATTTGGAGGAGGCCTTAGCGGTGGTTGTGGAGGAGGTCCCTCTAGCCCTCTATCTTCTAATGACCCTATTCTAAACACTCTCCTTCAGAAAATGGGTAAGATGTAGAGCCGGTTGGCGAGTCTTTCCCAAGCCTCTACCCAGCCTATCTTCCAACCCTTCTTCTGACATAGCCCATTGTCAGTTTCCATCTTGAACACTCATTTCCCTCAAGGAATGGAGATCCCTAAATTTGAGAAGTTTGGTG
The DNA here is from genome assembly GCA_007258455.2 of Sequoia sempervirens. NCBI lineage: Eukaryota > Viridiplantae > Streptophyta > Pinopsida > Cupressales > Cupressaceae > Sequoia > Sequoia sempervirens. The sequence goes on along the minus strand of VDFB02358134.1, from coordinate 21,311,772 downwards.
GTAAGGGAGATCCACAGACACATGTGTCTACCTTTAACACCCTTTGCATTGACTTTTTCCATCATGATACATTTATGGCTAAATTGTTTCCTCGATCTCTCAAGGATACAACACTCGAGTGGTATTGTTCCTTGCCCAACAACTCTATTTTCTCATTTGATCAACTTGTAAACCAATTCCTTAGATATTTCCAAGCAAACATCAGGTCGAAGATGACCTTTTTGGATCTCATCTAATGTAAAAAAGGAGATAATGAAAATATCACTGATTTCATAGCACTCTATCAAGTGCCCCTTTCATAGATCTCGTATCAGCTACCTATTTTTGACATGCAGATGGTGTTCATAGGGAACTTACAAAGGCCTTGGCAAGAGAATTTTTCCCTTATGAAATACCTTTCTTCCGCACACGTGTGCACATCCATACGAGAATACCAACAGATGGTTGCTCAGTTTGAGGGATCCTATTCATGCTCTTGTTTTGCAGGGAAGTCCATCGTATCAAAAATACATTGCAAATGTAGTAGCTATTTCTAATGACAATGGCCTCAAACGCAACCAAAAGTTCACAAAGTTATCAAAATCTTATACTTTCATCTTACAAAAATTGTTGAAAGATAAGATTGTGACTTTACCAACTCCTAATCCTATTAAAGAACCCTACCCTAATTGGTATGATGGAAGCACCTATTGTCAATACCATCATGTTACTAGGCATGATACCAAATTTTGTATGAGGTTGTCATGAGATACAAGACTGCATCAAGGATGGTACCATTCGTCTTGTTGGGAGTAGACCAGATGCTAACAAAACAATGGCGAAAGCTAATAGTGAACTTTAGATATACATGGATCCATTTACATCACACTCTATAACATGATTATTGATCCCATTGATTCTGTTACCCAACTTGAGGCCTTTGTTAATATGGTCATGGTAACTTCCGTTGTTCCACCCACACCTGGTTCATTGGAAATTTACATCATAGGATCTACCCTTAAACAACAAACTTTCGCGGGTATGTGTAGGATCATCATGGAAAAAATAGGCCCTTAAGTGGAAATTTTTTTTAAAAAATCAGAGTTAGGAAACTTGATGTAAAAATTTGAATAAGTTATCTATATTATTTCAAAAATATGTAAGAATAGAATTTGTAGCAAATTGAATGTAGTTTCTAAACTACTAGGTTTGTTTAAAAAAAAAGAAATCTATTTGGTGAAAATTGAAATTTCAATGTAGTAAAGTACTTTAAATTTTATAGTGTAATAAGAAGCGCAGGGTGTCGTCTGACCACCCTAACCACAATAAAATGATAATATTTTTATAATATTTGTATATGAGGACTCATGTCCCAATGTGATGCATATTTTTTTGTGTAATTGTTTTCCAAGTAAATAATTAATTATGATTTTTTATTTACAAATTTTAAAAAATAATACAAAAACTTGTATGTCTCCGACCACCTTAAATTGGTCAAAACTTCATGAAATTCATTTTTTTAATCCTATATTATGTGAAGCATAGAATGTGGCACATGTTTTAGATTCAAAAATTGTGATACCATTTGAAAGTTATAGGTGTTTTTCAATCAACCTATCAATCATGACTTTAGTCATAATTTAAATAGAAAATGAATAATAATAATTTATTAAATTCAAAGTAAAGCATAATTTATATTGGTGGAAAGCTGAGAATATCCTTAAAACCTTTTCGTCACCTAAATTTAGTAAAATTGTTTACCACATACTATCATATTGCCACTTTTTGGGCCCATCATGATCTTGCACATACCCTCGCCTCTCTACATTCTCGCTGTGTCAAAGGTAGCATTGTGACAGAGTTTCTTGACGCATCCACAAACTAAGCGTATCGTTATCAATCGAGGAGACATTAGTATTAAATTCATTGGGTATGTGTGTGGATCATGATGTAAATAAAAGTGGCAATATTATGGGTATTTCAATAGGGTATGTGACTGATGACTTTTTTTCTTACCCAAAATTGATGAAATGAAAAGGGTTTTTAGAGGAGATTCTCAACTTTCCACCAATATAAATTATTCTTTAATTGGAATTTAATAAATAATTATTATTCATTTTCTATTATAATTACGACCAAAGTCCTAATCTATAGGGGCTAATTGAAAAACATCTATAACTTTCAAACAATATCACATTTTTTGAATTTAAAACATACTACATTCTATGCTTCACATACTATAGGATTAAAAAAAAAAAATAAATTTCATGAAGTTTTGACCAAGTTAAGGTGGTCAGACATACGATTTTTTTTATATTTTTAAAAGTTGTAATAAAAAATTCATAATTAATTATTTACTTGGAAAAAATTACAAAAAAGTATGCATCACATCCGACATGAGTCCTCTACTTATATATAAAATCTTATAAAAAATTATTATCATTTTATTATGGTTAGGTGGTCAGCAGACACCCACTTCTTATTTTTCACTAAAATTTAAGTACTACTACATTGAAATTTCAAATTTTCTCCAAATAGATTTTAAATTTTTAAACAAACCTAGTAGTTTTAGAAACTACATTCAATTTCTATAGATTCTATTCTTACATATTTTTGAAATAATATAGATAACTTATTCAAATTTTTACGCCAAGTTTCCTAACACTAATTTTTCTGAATTTTTTGCCACTTAAGGGCCTATTTTTTCCATGATGGTCCTGCACATACCCCATTACAAAAGGAAAAATATGAAGAAACAAAATCTACCATCTACATGCACAATGGTATGTGCCTTAAACCTTATGGCTCGATCACTTTGTCCATCCTGGTTGGACCTAGAGTTGTTGACACAGTCTTTGATGTTATCTTGGATTCAGATCTATTCAGGCTGAAGCTAGGCATACCCTAGCTCGCCTCCATGAATGGAATCACCTTTGTTTTTCACAAGTTTTTAAAGTTCTCCCATGAGGGTGTCGTGCACATGGTGTGTTGGGACTATAAATTTCTACCTGATTTTACAAATTTTCATCCCCCTAAGTCCCTTATGAGTCCTTATTGTAAGCACATCTTCCCTTCCATCATGACATTCTACTTACATTTTGCATTATTTCTACCGGGTCTTGCATTTTTCACATCATAGTCTGTATCGGCGTGACAATTTCTGGGTCTCCCCGATATACTTTTCTGCTTGTAAACGTCTGTGTTGCCTATCGGCAAGATGTTTCTTGCGTCGTGGCGAATGGATTTTACTCATTAGCAGTTATCAGCATGACTCTCATATTCTTTCGGCGATAGAGGAAAGGTATATCAGCATAATTATTTTCACTAGGGTGAGGTCTCCCCGAATAGGTTGGGTCTCACTAACTTGAGCATTTGAGGATTCATTGGCAAAGCTTGGAGTTATCGGCATTATGTCTTAGCGATGTTTGTTGTCTTTTCGACTAGTGAGAGGAAAATGTATCAGTATATGTTGGTGCTCAAGATGAGGTCTTGGCGAGGCTCCCTCCTCTTTCCGACCAGTATGATGGATGATACGCATTTTCGGCATAGGTTTGGGCATCGATGTAATGTCACGGCGAGACCTTATTGTCTCACCAATCGGCGGTGTGGAATAGACTTATCGGTGTGAGACAAGGCTTTCAGTGGGATTTCATGGCGATCTTCGTATGTCTTACTGACTTTGCACGGGTGTTCACTTCGGCTAGAGTCATAATTTTCAGCATTGTGTCTTGGCGAGCCCGTCGGGTCTTGCCGACAATACATTATGGATTTCTTTCGGTGAAAGGTTGGAATTCTCTTGGCGATCTTGGGGTGTTCGATTGTTTTGGTGTAACAATATAATCTACAAGATGTCTCGCTGATAGTTGAAAGTTACAGTGACATACATGGGGCAGATAGGCTTGTCGGTGAGAATGGACTTTTTTCACAGCGATTATATTGTTTCATGTAGACTTTCAGTATAACAAAGAGTAATCTCTATAGCATCTCCCCAACTAAGACAAGTTACGGCGACAGTGAATGAAAGCACGACAGAATGCATCTCGGGGAAACATAAAGAAATCTATGTGACTTCTCTCCGACTCTGTTCAGTCACGGTGAAAGTGAACAACACAAGGAACAGAGGAGCACGGGGTGACTAATGATTGATGATTGAATTTCCTTCGGCATACTTTTTGGTGGTCTTAGCGACTTGTCCATTGGCAATTAACTATTTTTAGATGCAGTTGAGGGCCGACATGTGAGATTTGCCCGAATTCTATGGAGGGCCGACATGGATTGATTTTCTAATACTGGTGTATATATATGCACCTAGATTGTAATTGAGATATCATCAGATATTAGATCACATATAGTAGATTAGGAGTGGCTACAGTAGGATAATTTTCTCTTATCAGAGATTATGTGCATGTTTTAAAATGGCGAATTCAATGTAAATCAGCTGGTGTGGCAGGTTATTTCTGGTGTCAATTGTATGTTGAACTTATTGAAAAGTATTGCTGAAGTTGTCTCCATTTTGATTCTTTCTGGTTGTCAAAATTGACATAACAAGTTTATGTTCAGTTTTTCAATGCGCACTTGTTGTATCTGTGTGATTAATTGATTGGTTCTTTCAAGAAAAGATTAAATCCTTTTAGTTGATCACAGTAATCAGGAAGATTCATCTAGATTATTAAAGTAGAGCTTAGTAGTCATAATCCTACATTGTTCATACAAGTTATGAACAAATCATATGCCTGCAATTTGATTTTCTACATGAATAAGTTGCCCACTTCTATTTCATTTGACTTTGCATACCCAATAAGGCATTGGTCTTTGCAATTTCATTATTTGAATTCATTCAATTTCTTTACATCTGTTTATTAAGCATTTTAGGATTTAGATCAGAAGATTGCTATCAAGTTTGATTTTATTTGTTCACTTCAATCTGCCAGTGTGGACAAAGCATTTCAGAAGGATAATCATAAGATAAGTCTGCTCAATTCAAAAGGTACACCCATCTGGGTTTAGCAGCACCTAAAGATTAGAAGGTTGAGTTCTCTTGACATTGTCTATTACCCTAAAGCGTATCAAGAGATTGGTAGCCTCTTGAGGCATTCAACCTTCATTTTTGAGAGCTAACAAATTGGTGACTCTGTTGGGGATTACATTAGAAAATTCGGTTGAAGACCATCATATAGAGTCAATGAAGAAAAGATTTATAATTTGAGAAGTTTGAGAAAAGGTGATTCCGCTGGGGAAAAAGATCAGAAATAATGATTTTCCTACTTTTGGAAAAGTAGGTGGCGACTCTGAAAGAAACATTGCATTTGTTCAAATATGATAGGAAGAAGATCTCAATACAGGGGAGTTCATATTGAAGCTCCTGCTAGCAGCAGTAAGCGGACACACTATAATATGAAAATAGAAGGTAATCAGAGTGGACCTGTTGATCATGATACTCCTCAAGTTGATTATGAATCTCTAACTTATGAGGTGGTCAAAGCACTATTTGATTCTTAGAGAAAGGAAATAGAAGAATGGAAAAGGAAAAGGCTGCAATTGGACCAACAACCATTACAATTAGGAGAATTCAGCAATGAAGATGAATACACAAATGTGGGAAGGTGTTGGGCCCCTCAAGCACCTGATATTACAAATGGAAATTTCTACAATGGAGGTGATACATATCATGAACAACAGAGCACTTATTCTCCACAGCCATCAGAGCAAGTAAGTGTTTATCTAGTCCCTCCTGGACAAAGACTGGAAAATTATCAAGAGTGTCAGTGTGATCAGTGTCAAGGACAATACAATTTTGATTCACTTGGAGATATCAGCCAGAATCTGCAGCAAGGTATGTATCAAAACCAACAATCTAGAAATGATGAATATTTCAAAAATCTTTGGGATGCTTTTCTTGACATAAGGGGGTATGATGGAGAATATTTCGCTTCTATGTACAATAGAATGAGAGAAATTTGTATGTAGTTACCTTCTCATTATAGGCCTACAAGGGCTATGTTTGTTGAACAGTTCGTAAGAGTAGTAGAGCCAGAATTAGTTTATTGGCCAGATAAGTGACATACCTTTGATGCAGTGAATAAATTCATTGATGCCATGGAGAAGAAAAGGTATGAGAACACTATCAATGTTGATTCCAATGATTGTACTTCTATTGAGTATAGAGAAATTGATCCAATAGATGATGAGGTATGTGCAAGTCAGTATGATTCCTGTGATTGCTTGCATAATGAAGATGAAGGTACAAGGTATCTCTCTTGCATAATAGATTGTGACAGGGAGAGTAGTGTGTATTCATATTTTGAAGATGCACCTATGGATCTTGACCTACAGCAAGGGGATTCTTCTACCTCTTATGAAGATCAGGATGAAGAGGCAATGGGAAATGTTGATAGTAAATATACAATACATCCAGCTACAATTGAAAGCTAAAAAGATGCATTCAATAAAGAGGAGGTTTGTAGATATGGTTCTCAAAAAATTTCAGGCCCATTGCATGATGAGGATTTAAAAGAGGATCAGATGATGTTTTGCAAAGGTTTACCCAAGAATGAATTTCAGGTATTTTCAGATCCACTTGATGTTAGCAAAAGGTATTTTGGATAAACAAAGAGATGTGTCAAGTTATGGAACAAAAGACTGTGTTGGTAATGTTTCTATTTTTTCATTCTCTGATGATCCTGTGCCTATTTTTGATGATGACAAAAGTGATGAGTATGACTGTAATAATGAAAATGTGGAAACTTGTTTGCTTAGTAGTGAGCAAGTTTCAGATTTTTTAACTCTTGATTATCAGAGATATATACATAAGGATGATCTTGAAGCTCTGTGTCCAGTTGATGGTGAAACTTTTGGAGTTGACCAAATGCATGTGTCTGTTCAAGAAGAGGTATGTGATTTTGAAATTTCTAACTCATGTGGAGAAGACATTTGTCTGCATACCAAGGATGATAGTGTTCCAAATTTGATTGGTTCATATATGCTTAATATTGAAGATTTGAGTCATAGGGGTATCAAAGAGGTGCAAAAGGTTTCAAATTTGTTTATTTTAGACAGTGTTGATATGACAGAATTTTTTGATTCTCAAAAGAAGCTCTTTGATGGTAAATTTTCAATACAGCTGGGAGAGTGTTTCATAATTCATAATAGTGAGAGAGATAATATAAAATGTTGTATTTCGTATGCATGCATTTTGAATGATGAAAATAACAAGGGTTTGTCCCAGGATGTTGAAGAATTTGAACTACAGGATGGTGTAGGGATTTTGGGCCAAACTGAGCATGATGATGCTCTAAGAACTTGCAATAACAGTGACAGTAAAGATTGCATGAGTATCTTCAAGAAGAATTTGATGAACTCGACACAAAACCAGGTGTTTGACAGGGGAAAGCTTGGTTTGAGTTTCAAATTGTAACAGCTCAGGAGAGGTGAAGTTGAAACATAGAGGATTTAAGATTGCCAGTGCATGGACAACTCTTGCTTATCCTTTTTTAAAAATTATTTTCCATGCACAATAGTTTAGGGTTCTGGTTCATCTCCGTCTTGAATTCACTTTACATTCATTCTGTCTGCTTCTCGTCCTTTTCCATTTTGCTCATTTTGTGTCTGGCCTACTCACCCATAGATTCTGGATCCTTGAAATTATCTCACTATCATTCATCCGCAGATGGAGCCACTATTGGGATTGTAAATTTTTGCCTGATTTCATAAATTTTCATCCCCCTAAGTCCCTTATGAGTCCTTGTCATAAGCACATCTTCCCTTCCATCATGACATTCTGCTTACATTTTTCACATCACAATCTGTATCAGTGTGACAATTTTTGGGTCTCCTCGATCCGCTTTTCTGCTTGTAAACGTCTGTGTTGCCTATCGGCAAGACATTTCTTGCGTCACGGCGAATGGATTTTACTCACTGGCGGTTATCGACATGACTCTCATATTGCTTCGGCGATAGAGGAAAGGTATATTGGCATAAGTATTTTCACCGGGGTGAGGTCTCCCCGAATAGGTCGGGTCTCACCGACTTGAGCGTTTGATGATTCATCGACAAAGCTTGGAGTTATCAGCATTATGTCTTAGCAATGTTCATTGTCTTGCCAACCAGTGATGGGAAAATGTATCGGTATATGTTGTTGTTTGAGATGAGGTCTTGGTGAGGCTCCCTTCTCTTGCTGACCGGTATGATGGATGATACGCATTTTCAGCATAGGTATGGGCGTCGATGTAATGTCACGATGAGACCTTATTGTCTCACCGACCGACGGTGGGGAATAGACTTATTGGTGTGAGACAAGGCTTTCGGTGGGATGTCATGGCAATCTCCGTATGTCTTACCAACTTTGCACGTGTGTTCACTTTGGCCAGAGTCATAATTTTCGGCATTGTGTCTTGGTGAGCCCGTCCGGTCTTGCCGACAATACATTATGGATTTCTTTCGGTGAAAGGTTGGAATTCTCTTGGCGATCTTGGTGTGCTTGGTTGTTTTGGTGTAACAATATACTCTACAAGATGTCTCGCTGATAGTTGGAAGTTATAGCGACATACATGGGGCAGATAGGCTAGTCGGCGAGAATGAAATTTTGTCACGACGATTATATTGTTTTGTGTAGACTTTTGGTATAACAAAGACTAATAGCTATAGCATCTCCCCAACTCAGAAAAGTTACGGTGATAGTGAATGAAAGCACGACAGAATGCATCTCAGAGAAACATAAAGAAATCTATGTGACTTCTCTCTGACTCTGTTCAGTCACAGCGAAAGCGAATAGCACAAGGAACAGTGGAGCACAGGGTGACTAACGATTGACGATTCAATTGCCTTCAGCATACTTTCTGGTGGTCTCAGTGACTCGTCGATTGGCAATTAACTATTTTTAGATGCAGATGAGGGCTGACATGTGAGATTTTCCTAAATTCTATTGACGGCCGACATGGATGGATTTTCTAATACTGGTGTATATATATGCACCCGGATTGTAATTGAGGTATCATCATATTTTAGATCACATATAGTAGATTAGGAATGGCTACAGTAGGATAATTTTCTCTTATCAGAGATTATGTGCATGTTTTAAAATGGCGAATTCAATGTAAATCAGCTCGTGTGGCAGGTTGTTTCTAGTGTCAATTGTATGTTGAACTTATTGAAAAGTATTGTTGAAGTTGTCTCCATTTTGATTCTTTCTGGTTGTTCAAATTGACATAACAATTTTATGTTCATTTTTTCAATGCACACTTGATGTATCTGTGTGATTAATTGATTGGTTCATTCAAGCAAAGATTAAATTCTTTTTTAGTTGATCACAGTAATCAGGAAGATTCATCTGGATTATTAAAGTAGAGCTTAGTAGTCATAATCCTGCATTGTTCATACAAGTTATGAACAGATCATATGCCTTCATTTTGATTTTCTACCAGAATAAGTTTCCCACTTCTATTTCGTTTCACTCTGCATACCGAATAAGGCACTGGTCTCTACAATTTCATTATTTGAATTCATTCAATTTCTTTACATCTATTTCTTAAGCATTTTAGGATTTAGATCAGAAGATTCCAATTAAGTTTGATTTTATTTGTTCACTTCAATCTACCATTATGGACAAAGCATTTCAGAAGGATAGTCATAAGATAAGTTTGCTCAATTCAAAAGGTACACCCGCCTGGGTTTAGCAGCACCTAAAGAGTAGAAGGTTGAGTTATCTTGACCTTCTCTGTTACCCTAAAGCGTATCAAGAGATTGACAGCCTCTTGAGGCATTCAGCCTGTGTTTTTGAGAGCTAACATGGTGCATGACACTAGATACCAGCCCTTGGTGTCCCATGGTGGATATTCATTGGATCACTTTTGGCCCTCCCCAGTCGGTTCACTTCCTCCAAGAATAGACCTACTTTACAAGAATTATGTGAAGTATAAAACTAGGGGCAAAGGGGAGCCAAAGCTGACCCTTCCCATGATAGAACAATCAGTTCTCTCCTCTTCCCAAGAAGAGAAGAGGAATCCCACACTGACTAATTTCCCTTCCCCTAAAGGAAAGGAGAAGTCCCTATCGGCTCCCTCTCCTTCCTATAAAGGAAAAGAGAAGGCTACCTCCTCCTGGTCTTCCTCATCCTCTCACCCTTCTTGAGAAGAGTATTGGATGAGCTAGCTTGGTGGCTACCCACTGAGTCTGATGATTCCTTGTTGGTGGAGGCCCAAGCTTGGGATTGTGGACCTCCCTAATGAATACCTTAGACCATGGTATTATTTATATGGGAAAAAGAAAGGTTCTCATATAGAATTTGACTCAGCCTCCTACTGATCCTGCTCCTAAGGCAGTGAGTAGAAAGAGGCCCATTGTCGAGGCTCTCAAGTTGACTCTTCCTGTTCCTCCTACTCCCATGTAGGAAGTTGTCCCTCTGCCAAAAATAGCCGTAGTGGATGTTCCTATGGTTGAGTAGGAGCCTCCTATCATTTTGCAAACCCCGGCCTCTAACTCCAAGAGTTGTAGTAACTACCTTACATTCGAACATAAGTGCCGACGAAAAGCTCTCTTATATGAGTAGGTCACCTCGCAAAAGAAAGAGGAAGAAATGACTGCCCTTGCTTTAGGGCCCCCTGTAGCATCTACTTCCTCCCTTCCTTTTGCTTCCTTTCAGTCTAGCTCCATATTGCTTCTAGCTTCCTTTGTGAGTACGAATGTTCCTAACCCTAAACGGGTGCAGGTTTTCATCGCTCCTTCAGTGGAGCTGCCTTTGCTGATATCTATTCCAGATATCCACCCTTTCTCGAAGCCCATGGATATGATTAATACCTCGGTTGTATCCACTATAGTTCTTTCCTCCTCTTCCTCTATGCCTCTAGCCTTGTCCATGGGTAATTCATCTCCTCCGACGAAATAGGAGGTGAAGGATGGTCTCTCCGGGAATGAAGGACATAAGAGGAGTTCATCTTCTTCTCATGATAGCCCTGTGTTGACTTGTTTTTTCCTAATAACAGAACCAGTCTTAGCTTCCCCTGAGTTTGTCACTGCTCCCGAGTCATTCAGTGAGCTTAGTGATGAACCTCAGGCACAACCTATCCCATCTACTAAAATTAGGCATGGTGCTCCCATTGGGTGCATGTTTAATTCCATGGATGAGGTCTTGGCCTTTTCAGCAATCTTCACGAAATCGTTGACCTTAGCTCCAAAAAATCTTAGTGAAGAAGACCTTGTGATGGCTTCTTCCTTAGCCCTTTTTGTGGGAGGGTCGAATGCTCCTCCTCTTAACATCTTACTATTGCAGGCTCGTCCTCCTTCCCCTTATGAGGATTTAGATTGGGAAGTGGATGACCTCTTGGCCGATCAATGTTATGAGGAGGCCCCCCACTTTTTTTTCTTGATCTTGTGTGTGTATGTGTGCATATTTTGTGTTATCCCATGCTCATGCTATGTGTTCCTAGATGACCCTCGTCAGCCCTATTGGTGCTTGGATACATGCACAGTTTTTGTGTCGTAAACCTTCTACTACTTGTATATCATTCTTCCATGTTTATGCTTGATTTTCGCTGAATTAGGGACAATACAAAGCATTGGGAGCATTTAGGATTCCCTTCCATGTTGACCAAATTTTTCATTTTACTTTATCTTCTCATGCATTCTTCCTGATCTAGTTGGGGATTGATGATCTTTCACCTTGCACCATGATTACCTATTATTTATATGAGCTTGGATAGATCTAACCTTGCTAAACTAGATCCTCCTGTGCCCTTTGCTTATGTTTTCTCTCTTTTTTCATTCTTTATATTTTTCTCTTCTTCGCTTGAGTTGTCCCTTTCATGTGTGACAATTCCTTTCTTTAACACTTCAATTTTCATAAAATGCATTCATTGTTAATGAATCCTTTCTTGAAAATCTTCACAAACTCTTCCTTAGAATCACATTCTCAACTTAGAACCCTAACGGAGCATGTTTCCTTCATCAGGGTTTCATAAAGAAAGGACTTGAAAACCTTCTTCTAAAGTGAGAACAACTTTAATATTCCCCTCACATGGGTGCATATCCTTCCTTTTGAATTCCTTGCTGAAGTGAAAATATTTTGAAAGGATTCCTTGATGACGGATCGCTCTAAGAAGAACATTATCTTTCAAACTGTGTGTCCCTTGAGTGGACCCCTTTTTCACAATGGGTTCCCAAGGGACCCTTCTTTGGAAGTCTTTAGTTCAAATGGATTCCTTCACATCTAGCATGGGGGAATCCCGACTAGACATATTCCATTCAACTTTTCACGTCTACCTTAGGGGTAGCCTGACTAGACCCATTCTATATCTTCACATCTAGCTTGGGGACAGCCTGACTAGACTTCACCTTTTAAACAACATGTCCCTTGAGTGGACCCCTCTCCTTTTGAAAAGTTCCTGAGGGGCCCCTTTGAAAGACTTATGATCATTAATAGTTTACATGATGGTCTGCTTATTTTCCTATACGACCATCTTTTACATGATCTATCTGTAGGTAGACGTGTCGTCACTTCTTGACTCTGTGGAGTGTGCTTCCTTTGGGTTTCCTCCATGTTAGAGTTCTTGGAGGATACCTTCCTTGCATTCCTATGGGTCTATAAGGTGCTTTCTTGGTCTCCTTCATGTGAGAGATCTTGGAGGACACCTTCCTTCCAGGTCTGTGGGTCTATAAGGTGCTTACTTCACAGGGCTCCCTTCCTGCGAGTGATCTTAGGGGTTGCCTCCTTGCAGGTCTGCGGGCTTGTAAGATGCTTTTTTTTCCAACTTCATAGTTCTAAGAAGTTATGGAGTCCTTTATTTTCCTTGCACCTTCAGGTTCGCCAGATCGCAGTCTGCTTCCTCGATGGTTCAGGTATACATTTATAACCCTACTCTTTTTTGATCTACTATATCAAGCACTCATCATTATTTATGCTTGCTAAAGTGGGGGAAAATGTATAAGAGTTAATTTGCACCCCATGTGAAAATTCCCTTTTTGCCTTTATCCACCTTAGAAAACCATGTTTGGAGGCTTAATTCCACCTAAGCCCATTGCTTGCATCCCACTTGGTGCATGTTTTGAGCGGCGATGGAGGTGTTTCTATCGGTGATGCCCACGCAGCACACAAACGTTCACAAGGTGCACTTACATCCCTAGTAGATTCATATGGCTGAACCTATAGAGGCATTACACTTCTCATTGGGAGTCAAGTTGTAACGCCCCTACAACCAACCAACCCCAATATGGTCATTTTCTTTCACTCCTTCATAGAATTTCATCTTCTGTACTTCATTCACAAGCTCATTTCACTCACTTCAAACTTCAATCAACATTCTTGTATTCCATTGTAGTGAAATCAACACTCTATCACATCGATAGAGCAACTTTGGAGCACGCCATTTTCGCAGAGGCTTGATTTTCTCTCATTTTCTCCCCCAAGCAACCTTGAGTGCTCTTGGTTGAGGTGGTAAGCTTCCCTCTCCTCTCCTCTATCACTTGGTTGAGTTAGCACTTTACTATTTTGTAGTGCTTCTATGCTCTTTATTGTATTGCTTTCTTTATCTCATTTCCTTGGTTGTTTGTGGAGGTGGGAACACCTAAATGGGGCTCTAATTGAGGTGGAACCCTATACAGCCACCCAACATTCTCCTTTCTCTCTCTGTGTAGGAGTACGTGCTTCTCGAAGGATCAACTGGTGAATTAATTCCTTGGTGAGATGTTCCTTTCTCTCCTTACTCTTGCATATTTACTTTATAATATTAGAGATTATTTCATTTACTTAATCATATCATTTTAGCCCTTTAGTTAGTCAGCTGGGCTATTAGCTATTTTTCATTGGTTTGACCATGTCTTCACTATTGTCTAGTCATATGGACGCCAATGCACCGCATTGACATCTAGAGACTGTGCTTTCATCCTTGGATTGATAGCTTCCTAAGGAATAGTGTTAGACCTAAAACTAGCTCGCTTAGCCCCTTCTTGTGTTTCAGGTTTGTATAGTAACTAAGAGGCCTCACGTTCCTCATTACTCTCACCTCAAAATTTCCTAACTTCACACTTAGCTGAGGTAAGTTAGGGAAGCCTCTCACATCTTGACCCTCCATGACCTAGGGTCTTGCATCCAGTGGTCCCCCTCTCTTACAATAAGATAGTTTTGATTTTTTATATTGTTTGCTCAATTTAAACTAAACTTTAAATAGTGGTCTTATTTCAAAATAATTCAGCCCAATAGAAAATGGATTTCAGAATTTTTTATTTAATTAATCTTTTAGATGAAAAATTTATGGCCTTTGTAATGAAGAATGAAGACACAAGAGAAGAATAAAAGGTCACAATATTTTTCCAAATATTCTTTATGTTTTTCTACATGTATATAGTCAATCAGTAAATGTGTTTAGCTAATAACTTACTAAAAGTTATACACCACCTTCAAAACTCCCTAATTTGTTCCAACATTAAACATGTTGTACTTACATGATACACAATAGACTTAAACTCATATAGTAAATAATATACTAAAAGGAAGGAAACAATAGTTAACAATTACTATTAGCTTTAGTGAAGAGCTAAGATGTAGATGTCGACCAATTCTCAGGGTTCCTCAAACTTGTATTTCCTGGACCACTTGTACTCTCAAGTAAAGGTAAGATATCTATGGGAAAATGAAAATCTTAGGAGTACCAAGAAATGTACTTGTTATTTTTTCTAATCTCTCAACTATCCCCATCATATTTGAGTGTTGTTGTGGTAACTCCCTTGTGCAAACCAACCCTACTTGCATAAATTGAGTAATGCATGTTGATACCATTGCTTTATCTGACTTGTTATCATCTCTAATTAGTTGGTTGTCCACTATTTTTTTTTTTTTGGAAAATTCATAATTGTCCATTTTGGTAGATTAATACCTTCTACAAACATGGTATATGTTGGTCTCCTCCTTGCCAGCAATTCTAAAAGTAGAATTCCATACCTATTTACATCTCCTTTTGTTGAGATCTTTCCACCCACTCCATACTCTACAATGTAATATTCTAAATAGTGATTCTCAATCCATATGACATAATCATGTAAAATTAAGAAAAAAAATGAATACTAATTATATTGCAAAAATACAATATTTTATACCCAATGCAAAGTAGCCAATAAAGCCCTTTAGTACACTTGAAGAAGTCAATGAAATCATTCAATTCTCAAATAAGAGTTTTGTAATGCCAAATTCTGCTATATGTGGAGTCAAATCATTCCCTAATAACACATTACTAGGTTTTAGGTCACAATGAATGACTTTCAAAAAGCAATGATGATGTAGATATTCCATTCCTTGTGTTATCTCCTTTTCTATTCTTAATTCATCACCCAGATTTAATCTACATTCATCTCCTCCCTCAGGATATAGCCATCTCTCTAAGCTTCCATTTGACATGAATGGAAGAATCAATACTTTGAAATCAAGGTTAGAACAAACTGAAATGATTTTGATCACATTCCGGTTCCTGGTGCTTTTTAACACATTACATTCTCTTTCAAAACTTTGAGAATATTTTCATCCTACAAATTGAGAACTTTAACAACAATATTTGTACCATTGTTGAGAATCCCTCTATAAACATATCCAAAACTACCAACCCCTAACATATTTTCTTGGCTAAACCCATTAGTTGCATGTACATGTTTTTCATATGAAATACTTTCATGCCCAATGTTAAGGTAAAAGGTCTTTTAATTTGCATGTCTCTTATAGGAAATAGAAACAATTCAGAAGACATGATGAAGATTACAATGCCAATCACAACTAGTACTATCCCCTTTTTGGAGACCAAGAATTGTTTGTGTTTGGAATCAAAACATGGTTGTAATTTAATCCAACTGTCACAAAGGCCAACATTTTTTGAAACCGTTGACTCATTAATTCTTGCAAAAACTCCTCCCTTTGGAACTTCTCTTGTTAAGTTATTTGAAGAGAGATTGATATGTTGAAGCATTTTTCATTTCTTGGAAAGCCATTGGGATTTCACCTGAATTTTTTTTTCTTGAGAGATGAATAGCTTGAAGATTTTTCATACTTGTAAGTGATGTTGGTATTGGGCAATCAAATGAATTCCATGAAAGATTTAAATATTCCAAGTTTTTGGAACTTGATAGTGCATCTGGAATTTCTCTTAAGAAGTTGTTAAGAGACACATCTATACCTCAAACCATTACCATTTCAATCATTATTAAAATAGAACCTTGTAATAAATTGTTGGAAATATTGAAATAAAATTTGAGATTTGTAAGACCTGCCCATTCAAGATGTATATTTCCTTCTAATTTGTTGTGAGCTAAGTCTACCATTTCTATAGTGATGCATCTCCCTAAAATAGGAGGGAGTTTCCCTAACAATTGATTTTGATGAAGATCAAGATCTCTTAGTTGTGGAAGATCACCAAGACTTTTTGGAATTTCACCTAAAATCATGTTTTCACTTAATGACAAAAACCCAAGTCATTTTGAAAGACCAAAACTTTTTGGAATTCTTCCATCTAAATTGTTTCTATCCAAGTATAACATTTGAATATGTGGAAGTTGATTGAGAGCTAATGGAATGGTTTCATTGAAATGATTGTTAGATAAATATAATTCTGACAACTTTGTGAGGTTTCCAATTCCACTTGGTATGTTTCCCTCTTTTTCATTGGAGTACAATTTACAAATTGGAAAGTTGGCTTGATAGTTGGCTAATAGAAGAGGGAAAAATTCCACTAACATAATTACTACCCAATTCTAGCTATTCTAGAGAAGAGCAATTAGATAAGGCTATTAGAAAATACAAGCCACTACTTCCACTCACACGATGGTTGGCCCATAAATAAGGATGATGAAGCTAGAGAAATTTTCCAAACTCTAAGGGAATATTACCAATTAGTTGATTATTAGCTAATTCTAAAACTTGGATAAGAGTAAAATTGGAAATGGAATTAGGAATTACTCCTATCAAGTTTTTTTTGTTAACATAAATCTCTTTAAGTTGAGTAAGAATACCTAGTTCAATATGAATATGACCAATTAACTTGTTATGGGATAATGCCAAATTTTGGAGAAGAGTGCAATTGAAAAGGGCAATGAGAATTACTCCTATGAAGCTGTATTCAAGATAAAGCACTCTAAGTTGAGTAAGCATACTTAGTTCAACAAGAAGATTAACATGGAGTTTTTTTGTCTCTAACTCCAAATCAACTAAAGATGAAAGGTTTCCTAGGGAAGGTGGGATTGTGCCTATTAGTTGATTTACTGCTAAACCAAGCAGCTCTAAATGAGAAATAAGGCCAAGTTGAGAAGGTATACTACCACTCAACAGATTATAGGACAATATGAGATGTTGCAATGAATGGCAGTCAGCTAGAGTGGAGGGAATTGAGCCTTCCAATTTATTCTTAGATAATCTAAGTATTTTGGGGTAGATGGTGTAGCGTGTTGTTGGTTGTGAGATGGAAAGGGATCATGAAATGGAGTGGGATGGATGTTTTGATCATGAAAGGGATATCATCACTAGATGGGATGGAAGGTGTACTTTGATCTTGATTTAGAGAGGGATCATGTAATGGAGTGGAAGGGGTAATTTGATCTTGGGATAGAAAAGTATCATTAGATGGGATGGGAGGGATATGTTTTTCTTGATTAGAGATGGGATTGTATGATGGAGGAGAAGGAGTTCCTTGATCTTTGTATGGAGAGGAATCCATGTTAGCATGCTTGGATTAGTATATGGGCATGGTTCATTTGATGTGAATGGTGTGATGGGGGAGGAAGGTAGGAAAGATGCGTCAACTTGGATGGATGGAGTAGTAGAGGATTCATGAGACTTAGGGGATTGAGATTTATCTTGGCATGGAGATGATGGTGAATGCATGACATGGGAAGATTGCACATCTTTGTCTTTGCATGGGGAATTAAGTACCTTTGAAAGTAGTCCTTGGATCCAACCATTATGAGGGACATGGGGTGAATTTGATTGTTAAGGTTGGGGTGATGTGTATTGTAAGGATGTGGAAGATGAACAAGTGGAATAAAAGATGGAATTTTCTAAGGATTTGTAAATTTGGGATGAGGATGAGGAGCTTGAAAAGGATGTGGTGAGCAAGATTTGTGATGGGTAGTTTTGGCTAGAGGCTTGGTCTCCCTTGTCAAAGGAAGGGGGTGATAGGTAAGAGGGGATAGGTTGGGATTGGATGAAGGTGGGGAGGGTGGAAGTTTATCACCAATATCAAGGAGATAGCTAAGCATGGCATCCTTATCATTATTAAAGTAGTGGATGAGGAGATGATTGGTGACAAAATCCCATGAGGATGATATGGGTTATGAGGGTGAGGGTGGGGTTTTAGGGGGACATTGGATGGGTGATTGGTGAAATCTTGGAGGATTTTTTCTAATGGGTTCAAGGTGATCCATAATAATGTCACTATCATCATAGGCATTAGGATATGGGTTCATGATATTAGATGGGGTTGGAATAGATGAAGGTGGATTAAGATAGATTAGGTTGGATGCAAGATAGATTGGATTATTTAAAGACATGGTTGGGGCTTGATTGGAGGAAAATTTTGGATTGATTTTGGATGAGGATGGAAATTATGGAAATGAATTAGGGATGGATCTAGGGATTAGAAGAATAAGATATGAGGATGAATATGCACGATGGGATTAGACTTGGGATCAAATGTGAAGACCAAAACATGATTTTATTTAATTAAGGTTGATTCTCTATACTTTGGATAGGCTAATGTTCCCAAGAAATATTTAATTGGATTTGATTTATACTTAAGATAGGAAAAGTTCATATATATGAATTGATTGTATTTGATAACTATACTGAAGATAGGCTAATGTTCTTAAGAAAGTTTGGATTAAAGATGAAATCAATCTAAGGCCTTATTTTTTGATTGGGAGATTGGATTTGAGATGGATGATAGTGGATTAAGGATAGGATCCTTAGATGAATGATTTGGATAATGATGAGAGGATATGGAGTCTGAAGGGTATTAGTTCCTTAACCAAAATTTGATATTCAAATGATGATTTTTTGATTAAGGATGGGATTTGGATACTTAATTGAGAAGATTAATGTATAATGGTTGATTGAATTTGGATGAGGATAGATGGATTGGATTGGGATTTGGTTGGAATGGAAAATTGGATTAAAATGATGATGAGGGATGAGGATTAAGGATGATAATGGGGGATGTGGATTAAGGATGATGATGGAGGATAAGGATTAAGGATGATGGAGAATAGAGGATGATAATGAAGGATGGATTAAGGATGATGATTAGAGGATATTGGGACCAAGATTTATGATGAAATTAGATGGGGATCTTAATGATGATGATTAGGACCTCAAATGGATTAGAAAAATTAAGCTTAGGATCCTAAAGGATGGATTGGATATAGATTATGGGATTATTTTGTTAAGGTGGATGATTAGAATGATTATAGAGGATTATGATGGGATGATTAGGATATGGTGATTTAGAAGTGGGAATAAGATGAAAATGGATATTTAGGATAATAAGGGATGGCTCTAATGAGGTAGGGGAGGTGATTATAATTAGAAGGGGTGATTACTTGATGTAAATAGTGGATTAGGATGGGATGATTAGGATTAGGTGATTATGATGGATAGGGATGATTAGGATAGAAAGGATGGTATGATTAGGATGTAGAGGGATGATGCAGATATGAAGAATTGGGTGAGGTGAAGGTTTCTCTTTCTTGACTATGAGATAGAATTGAAAGCACACAAACAAGAAAAGTCGCTGAGTTTGATGGATTTTTAAGTGTATGTTTGATCCTCAAACCCTTGGCTAATTTTTTTTCCATGGGTATTTCACAAGAAGACACTTCAAGAACTTGAACAAGCCTAAATTATTCAAGTGGGATTATAACTTAGTGTAGATTCACCACCCAAGTAAGCTTGGGTTAATACTCCTTGATACTTGGGTAGTTCACTAGAGTACCTTGTCTCGCAAAAGAAGATAGCTAGAGATCCAATGGCACAGGTCATCAACGGATCCCATAGGCTCACCTTCTCTCTCTCCTTGGGAACTATCATACTTCACCACAAGGATTTCTATCTCAACCTAAGGGAGTACGTGGTGAGTAACTTTAGGGTACAATGTCTATCCCTTGCACCACATTAAGCTACGGTTGAAAGGTCTTAATCTAGGATACACAATGTTACTAGGGAGTCCTCTATATACCTCAAGGGTACATGAGGCATAAATCCATAGATGAAAGGGAACAATGTCAAACAACCAAGAGGAGAGGGTAACCCACTCTCCACCTTCACTTCTCCAAGGTATAAAGTTCTTGGAGGCTTAGCCCGATTGACAAAATTCCACTTCCAAGAGCGGTGGCTTTCTCACCTCCCGCTCTTTATACTCTGTCGGAACATGGGAGTTGGAGTTGTCCCCTAGGGTGATGAAATCCTTAGGCAGGACCCTTAAAAGGAATGATCCAAGTGTTTTTGATCCCCAAGATTGCACAAAGCCTGAGGGGAGAGCATACACGCATTGGGTTCCCTGGGATGAAAAGAAAAAGAAAAAGAGTAAGTGATGTTTTTGATCCTCAAAATCACACTAGGTGCGAGAGGAGAGCATACACACCAATCACTCAAAGACACATTTCAAACAATATTTTGTTAACCTTAAGAAACAAAATGTGCCTAGATTAGCGGAAAAAGAAAGCGTTGGACAAACAAATCTACAAGAAGATGTTAGTAGTTTGATAATTTTGGCTTTGACAATCAATTTCAAGCTACAAAACAAGTGGTTAGATGATAATATTATCACATAAAAATATTTTTAGCATGAATATAAGCATATATATTTGATGATTTGTGCCTTAGATGAGCATTAGAGACCTGGAAGATGCATTAGTATCCAAAAAAAAGATTAGATGCAAAAGAATAGCTAAAAGAAGACCTAAAGATGCATCCTAAAACCTAGGCACCATTCTGCAGATAAAGTTGTACTTCTATTAAAATAGAGGTGTCATTTTGTGAAAAGAGGGATAGTTTTGTAAAATGGGCCAAAAAGATAGCTTTCAGAGGTGAAAATTTGATTTTTGTTAGATACCCAGTTGAGAAAACAATTTGAAAATGCATCTAATGACTTAAAAATGAAATATTTAATTCCACAAGCACCTTATAAAACCAAAAATATGTCCCATAAGATAGAGGTGCAGCAATTTTGAACAGAGGCACCACAATTTTGCACTTAGGCGCCACTTTGCAGAAAGTGCTAGAATATGACGCCCAAAAGTCAAAAAATGAACTTTCGGGGCAACCTAGATGGGGAAATGGATGGATGAACATGTGGGGGACATAAAAACATGAGTATTTAGCCTAAATATTCCCCCAAATGTAATGAAAATGGGCTTGAAATGAAGAAGATCCTAGGTGACCTAGAATGCTTGTATGAAAACCTAGTCTTAGAGAACTTTGGAAACACCTAGTTTAAGCATGAAAATGATGGATGAACCTACAAAAAAAAAAATTAGGACAATGAATACCTGAAAAATAATATTTTAGAAGCCAAATAAACCCTAGATCTATGCTATAATGATGAAAACAATAGTAGAAAATGGAAGCGCAATTTTGGGTTACATGGGCACCACAACTTTGAACCTAGGTGCCACAAGTCTGCACTTAGGCACAAAAAGTCTTCACTTAGGTGCCACAAATTTTCAATTAGGCACCACTTTGTATTATTTTCTAGAAAATGACACTGGAGCTTCTAAACGAACAATAACTTTATGAAATGTTAGAAAAAAGGGGTGGGGAGCCACTAAGCATGCAAAAATAAAGATTGGATTGATGGTAATGAAGGTAAATTATAGAAATAAATGAAAAGAAATAAGAAATAAACATAATGATGTTATACCTTCCTTTCTCCTTCCTCTTCATGGATAGAGTTCATAATAAGCACCCATTCTTGCAGATTTTCTCCAATGTTGACAAGGGATGTGGTTGCTCACAATTTTAGCATGATGATGGTATGATGAAGATGGATTTGATGAGGATTTGAGTAGAATAAGGATGGGATGAATGTGTTTTATGAGAAATGAGAGCCAATGCCTCATTACACAAAAAATTGGTGAGAGGAATCAATGGCTGATGGGGGGTTGAGATTGATTGAAATGGTGAGGTTTGGATCAATGATGAGGATTGATTAGCCTTGTCACAAGTGTCACAAGGTGGAAAGGGATAAAATGGTGAGGTGTTCTCACACATGTGTGAGCACACATTAGGAAGAGAGGCATTCAAATTGTGTAAGAGATAGGGTGGCTAATAGGGTGGCTTGTGTAAGAGGTTAGTGGGGGTAGGTGAGATGTAGGAATTTAAAATTAGAAAATAATGATAATGATGATTAGGGATGAGGGTGAGATCAACTAATCAAGGATTAATTGATTAATGAGGATTGGTTGAGTTAATAAACCAAGTGTTTATTAACTTAGGCGGGGTCAAAAGTTGGAGAATGGGATAATGATGTTTAGGATGGGGATAAAGTTAATTAATCAATGATTAATTGTCTTAAGAAAGGTTAGGGGATTTTAGAGGAATGAGGATAAATGTTAGATTAATTAAATAAATGTAGATTTATTTAAATAAAGGTGGTGGCTAAAAGTAATGGGGAAATTAATTAAATTAATAACAAATATTTATTTAATTAAGTATTTGGATAAGGGAAGTGGGTTAAATTAAATAAATAACAAGTATTTATTTAATAAGGTAATATTTTGGGTGACTACAAAAATATATTCTCGGTATGAAGTCATATAGAATGCAATGGTTGCAGGACATGCACAAAATTGGAATCTTGAGAAGGTCCCTGAGCTCTTCCAAAAAAATGCAATTGTTAGGTGTGAAGCTAGACATTGACCCATTTTCTAGTGTTCTCCAAGTATTTTCCATCTTGGGAGATCTTTGTAGGGAAAAGGAAGCCCATAAAGACATGATTAAAAGAAAATGTCTTGTTGATGTCTTTGTAGGGACCAAACTTTTGACATGTATGCCAAGTGTGGGGGTATTGAGGATGCCCAATGAGTGTTTGAAAAGATACCCACCCAGGATGCAGCTCCTTGTAGTGAAATTATTGAAGGATATGCTATGCATGGATATGGTGAAGAAGCTATTCAACTATTCGATGAAACACAAAACCAACAGAAGGTGGGATGGTGTTACCTTTGTTGGTCTTCCCCAAGAATAGCCATACAGATTGCCAAGAACCTTCGGGTGTGTGGTGATTTCCACTCAGCCAACAAATTTATGTCTAAGATTGCTTCAAATCGATTCCTTCATTATAGCAATGGGATCTTTTCTTGTGGGGATTATTTGTGATGTTGGGCGAAACAAGCAAAATATATCAACTTGCTTGTGCATAATTTTTCTTTTGTTCTTAACACATTTTAAACTTTTCTATGCATTTATATCTACTTATATATGTTAGAAATTTGTCATACAATCTTATTTTCTTTATTTATTGAAAGGTTCATATGAATACTAGTTTACTCAATATTACAATTTTTGGAGGAACTCAACGTTTTTATTAGAGGTTTTGTAAATACATTAGAATTACAACTATTCTTTCATATCGGATTTTTCATATTTCAATTGAAAGGTTTCTATTTTGGAACAAATTTTAACCACTCAAGAGGTACATGTTGCTGGAATTTTATATATTACACATGAAATGATTCATCTTCAATTGGTTTTCTTAAAAGTATTTACAAAAAAAGTTGTTGCCAATGAATTAATGGTGGAAAAATATTAATAATTTCCTTGTTTATTTTGATGCCAAACAATTTTTTTTTCAAACTCATTTTTGATACTTAAATAAGATATTTTTAAATTTTTATATTGTTCGCTCAATTTAAAACAAACTTTAAATAGGGGTCTCATTTTAAAATAATTCAACCCAATAGAAAATGGATCTAAGAATTTCTTATTTAATTAAAACTTTACATGAAAAATTTATGGCCTTTGTAACGAAGAATGAAGACACAAGACAAAAATAAAAAATCACAATATTTTTGTCCAAATATTCTTTCTATTTTTCAACATGTATAGTCAACCAATAAATGTGTTTGACTAATAGCTTGCTAAAAGTTATACACCACCTTCAAAAAAACCTATTTTTTTCCAACATTAAACATGTTGTACTTACATGATACACAATAGACTTAAACTCATGTAGTAAATAATAGATTAAAAGCAAGACAACAATAGTTAACAATTGATATTAGGTTGAGTGAAGAGCTAAGATGTAGATGTAGACCAACTCTCAGGGCTTCTCGAACTTGTATTTCTTGGACAACTTGTACTCTCAAGTAAAGGTAAGATATTTATGGGCAAATGAAAATCTCTCGGAGTACCAAGAAATGCACTTGTTATTTTTTCTAATCTCTCAACTATCTCCATCATATTAGGGCGTTGTTGTGGTAGCTCCTTTGTGCAAACCAACCCTACTTGCATAAACTGAGTAAGGCATGCTGATACCATTGCTTTATCTGGCTCATTAACATCTGTAAGTAGTTGGTTGTCCACTACTTCTTCAATTTTATTTGGAAAAGCCATACTTACCCAATTTGGTAGATTAATACCTTCTACAAACATGGTATTTGTTGGTCTCCTCCTTGTCAGCAATTCTAAAAGTAGAATTCCATAGCTGTATACATCACCTTTAGTTGAGATCATTCCACCCACTCCATACTCTACAATGTAATATTATAATTAGTGATTCTCAGTCCATATGAAATAATCATGTAAAATTTAAAAAACAATCAATGGTAATTTATATTGCAATAATACAAAATTTTATACCTGGTGCAAAGTAGCCAATAGAGCCCTTTAGTACACTTGAAGAAGTTGATGAAATCATTGAATTCTCAAATAAGAGTTTTGTAATGCCAAAGTCTGCTATATGTGGAGTCAAATCATTCCCTAATAACACATTATTGGGTTTTAGGTCACAATGAATGACTTGCATAAAGCAATGATGATGTAGATATTCCATTCCTTGTGCTATCTCCTTTGCTATTCTTAATCGATCATACAAATTTAATCTGCATTCATCTCCTCCCTCAGGATATAACCATCTCTCTAAGCTTCCATTTGACATGAATGGAAGAACCAATGCTTTAAAATCAAGGTTAGAACAAACAGAAATGATTTTGATCACATTGCGGTGCTTGACTCTTTTTAACACATTACATTCTCTTTCAAAACTTTGGAGAGCATTTTCATCTTGCAAATTGAGAACTTTAACAGCAATATTTGTGCCATTGTTGAGAATCCCTCTATAAACAGATCCAAAACTACCGACCCCTAACATATTGGCTTGGCTAAACCCACTAGTTGCATGTACAAGTTCTTCATATGAAATCCTTTCATGCCCAATGTTAAGGTCAATGGTCTTTTGATTTGTATGTCTCTTATAGGAAATTAGAAACAATACAAAAGACATGATGAAGATTACAATGCCAATCAAAATTGGTAGCATCACCTTTTTGGAGACCAAAAATTGTTTGTGTTTCAAATCAAAACATGGTTGTAATTTAATCCAACTACCACAAAGGCCAACATTTTTTGAAATAGCTGACTCATCAATTCTTGCAAAAACTCCTCCCTTTGGAACTTCTCCTATTAATTTATTTGAAGAGAGATTGATATGTTGAAGCATTTTCATTTCTTGGAAAGCCATTGGGATTGCACCTGACAAATTGTTGCTTGAGAGATCAATATCTTGAAGATTTTTCAAACTTGTAAGTGATGTTGGTATTGAGCCATCAAATGAATTCCCTGAAAGATTTAAATATTGCAAGTTTGTGCAACTTGATAGTGCAGCTGGAATTTCTCCTGAGAAGTTGTTGAGAGACACATCTATAGCTTGGACCATTACCATTTTACTCATTATTAAAATAGAACCTTGTAATAAATTGTTGGAAATATTGAAATAAAATTGGAGATTTGCAAGTCCTGCCCATTCAGGAGGTATATTTCCTTCTAATTTGTTGTGAGCCAAGTCCACCATTTCCATAGTGATGCATCTCCCTAAAGTAGCAGGCAGTTTCCCTGACAATTGATTGTGATGAAGAATAAGATATCTTAGTTGTGGAAGATCACCAAGACTTTTTGGAATTTGACCCGAAATCATGTTTTCACTTAATGATAACAACCCAAGCTGTTTTGCATGACCAAAACTTTTTGGAATTCTTCCATCTAAATTGTTTATATCCAAGTATAACATTTGAAGATTTGGAAGTTGACTGAGAGCTAATGGAATGGAACCGTTGAAGTGATTGTTATATAAATCTAATTCTAACAATTTTGTGAGGTTTCCAATTCCACTTGGTATTTTTCCCTCAATTTCATTGGAGTCCAATTGCAAATTGGAAAGTTGGCTTGATAGATGGCTAATAGAAGAGGGCAAAATGCTAGTAAGATAATTGTTACCCAATTGTAGATGTTCTAGAGAAGAGCAATTAGATAAGGTTGTTAGAAAGGACAAGCCATTAGATCCACTCACAAGATTATTATCCCATAAATAAAGCCTTTTAAGTTGGACCAATTTTCCTAACTCCAAGGGAATGTGGCCAATTAATTGGTTCGTATCTAGTTGCAAAATTTGGATAAGAGTACAATTGGAAATGGCATTAGGAATCACTCCTGTCAAGTTGTTGTTGTTAAGATGAAGCACTCTAAGTTGAGTAAGCATACCTAGTTCAACAGGGATATTGCCATGGAGTTTGTTTTCCTCTAACTCCAAGCCAACTAAAGATGATAAATTTCCTAAAGAAGTTGGGAGTGTGCCTGTCAATTGATTTACTTCTAAATCAAGCGCCTCTAAATGTGAAAGAAGGCCAAGTTGGGAAGGTATACTACCACTCAAAAGATTAAAAGATAATATGAGACGTTGCAAAAAATGACAGTTAGCCAGAGTGGAGGGAATGGAGCCTTCCAATTTATTCACAGACAATCTAAGTATTCTAAGGCGAAAAAGCCTTCCTAGCTGAGAAGGAATTTGGCCTTGAAAGCTATTACGCCTAAGAGCAAGTACTCTAAGAAAAGAGAGATTGCCAAGGAAAGGAGAAATGGGGCCCACTAATGACATACCTGTGAGATTCAAGGAAACGACGCGTTGATGACGAGAAGAGCAGGCAACACCAGTCCAGTTGCAAAAGGAATGATGAGGAGACCAATCGAGCAAAGAATTGTTGGGGTCGAGAGAAAGTGAACGCTTAAAAGACAGAAGAGCTTCTTCATCAGAATGGAAAGAAATAGAACAAGGTAGTGCAGAGAGAAACAAGAGTAGGAGGGAAGAGAGCAAAGCCATCCTAATCTTCATTTTCATTTTGATGTGTACTGAACTCAGAAACAAATAAGTGAGAAATATAAAGCTTTCCAAGCCTGTGTGTTGTTCGCAGGCTCTCCGAAACGTTATTAAATAGCTGCGAAGGCTTGTGCAATGGTGCAAAGTCTTGTTTTTGGCGGCCACTTGGATAACAAGGTCTACGCTGGTCAATTGTTAGCTAGATCTGCACTGGACAGAAGGTTTCAATCCTCGTGACTAAAACTTTCGGCTCTCTGAATGCCGTGAATAAACCACTTGGGTCGTGTATGACGTGACTTTTTTTGTTTGACATCCACGCGTTGATTTTGTGTGGTACGGTGCTGTTATCTTTCGAAGCCTCTGTGTTGTCAATCACGAGTGTTATATTATAAAGTGAGGGAGAAGTGAAATTTTCTACTCACCTAGTTGGTAGTAGTCTATTATGCATTTAAGAGGGGCATGAATTTTCTACTCACCTAGTTGGTAGTAGTCTATTATTGTCAATCACGAGTGTTGTATGAGAATTTGTTTTGTAGTGGTAACATTTATGAAAGGATTGAATCTTTTCATGTGCTCTTAAAACAATGTCCATCATTTCATTTTCACACAAAGTGACCTTTGTTTGAAGAGGAGACATCCACTCATTGATTTTGTGTGGTGTGCAATTTTTTTATCATTTTAAATTTCTAAAAATATATATTAAATACTAAACATAAAAGTGTTTTATTGATGAAAACATTATTTAAATTTTTTTTATCTTGATTATTATTTTTTATATAAGTAATGTAATAAATTAAAAAATAAATGATAAATGATAAAATTGATTTATTGATAAAAAAAATTTATAATAAAGATAATTAAAATAGTAAGAAATAATATTACAAAGTAAGAATGAAGTGAACTTTTTATATTTGTAAAAAACAATTAGATAAAAAGGAATAATAAAATTATTAATAATTTATTAGAAAAAACCAGTGTAAAGATAAAGTAGCATAGGT
Source organism: Sequoia sempervirens (assembly GCA_007258455.2). Classification (NCBI taxonomy): domain Eukaryota; kingdom Viridiplantae; phylum Streptophyta; class Pinopsida; order Cupressales; family Cupressaceae; genus Sequoia; species Sequoia sempervirens. The sequence goes on along the minus strand of VDFB02358134.1, from coordinate 21,283,472 downwards.
ATATTATTTTAGTATACTATTTCAAATTATAAATTAGGAATCTCTAAGGTTAGCTTAACTTAATCTAATTAAATGTATACACATAAGTATAAATTAACTTAGACTAACACATAATAAATGGAGGAATGCTACTTTGAAAAATGTACATATTGTTCTACAAAAAAAAGTAAGAAAGATATGCATACAATTTAACTTTCAAATGTGTTCCACCTCTCAAAGAAAATATTCCTCTTCTACTCACCTAGTTCGTAGGGGTCTATTATGCATTGAAGAGAGATGCAAAATTCATCTTAAGTGTCATGGGGTGTGGTATGGGAATTTGTTTCGTAGTGATAGCATTTAAGAAAGGATTGAATTTTTTTTGTAGTGGTAGCATTTAAGAAATGACTAAATTTGTTCATGTTCTCACTCTTGACTTAAAATAAAGTCCATCATTTTATTCTCACACAAAGTGACCTTTTTTCTAAGATTAGAAGACATCCGCATGTTGATTTTGTGTGGTGCATAGTGATTTTATCTTTTAGATTTTTTTTATTAAATACTAAACATAAAAGTGATTTATCAATGACAACATTTTTAAAAAAGTTTTGTATTTTTAAAACACAAAACTTTCCAAGCTTATCTGTTGTTCGCAGGCTCTAAAAATCTTACTAAATAGCTATGAAACCATGTGCAATGGTGAAAATTGTTTTGTTTTTCCTCACCACTTATATAAAAAAAGTCTACGAACATAAAATAAAATAGGACAAAACTTAGGAGGTGATAAATAAATAGGAGATATGTGCACTTCATCATGTACAGGATGTGCACATTGTGATACCTTGTACAATTTTGGAATTGAATTGGTACCAATTTCAATGTCTACTTGTGTTGTGGAAAACTTGTGATAGTGTGAATGCATTTTGATGGTTTATTTTTCCAATTGCAATTTTCATTAATTCAAAGGTTGATTCAATGAATATTAATAAGGTATGATACATTTTATGAATCAATAAATTTGGGAAAGGAAGAGGGGAAAATTCCAATTAAATGCATTGGAGGTAACATTTTATTAATTCTATTAGTTTTTTGCAAATTAAAATTATTTCATCAGTTGGAGAAAATTAATTAAAATTATTAAATTTTTAATTAAATTAGGAACATGAAACAATTCATTTGTTTAAAATAAAATTAAATGAAATTACTCATTCTATATCTCTAGATATGATTAAAAAATTTAGATTATGTAATAAAAGTTTATTCTATAAAAGAAAATAATTAAGCAAGTTATGTCATCCGCTAAATGTTATTGCGAAAGGGGGTAAGTGCACAAATATGGGGGACCAAAAAGGGGTCTTAAGTGGCCACCTTTTTTTGAAATCAAGAAAGACTGACCTTGTATGAGAAATTGAAGATAGTTATACTCAAAATATGAAGATGCAACAAAAAAAGATTCATAGTGCTCTGAATCTTCTTTCTAAACTACCTTTTTTTTAAAATGGTAGAAATTAAGGGATTCAAAAAAGGGGGTCACACAAATTGGTCCTATTTTTTTTAAATAACATAACATAGCATCTGGTGTGCCCCCCCTAAAATGTTAACTTTTTTAGTATTTCAAAAATTTCTTTTTTGAGAAATTATCTAACACCATATAGTGTATCCCTAATTTTTTTGTTGATATTTTAATGAACATATGATATTTTACTAATTTCCAAACTGGACACATCTTGAAAAACATAAAATTGAGTGTGCTCCCCACTAATTTTTTTAAAATTAATTAAAAATATATATTTTTTAATGGAGTATAGTCTCTAAAAATGTAATTTATTTGAAATTTTGATGAACGATTAAAAAATAAAGTCAAAAATACTAAACATTTGTTTTTGACAAAAAATAGATACACTAGCAAAATAAATTAAAGATGAAAACATTAACATACTCAAAACGTGAAAAAAAATTACATGGTTAGATAACTAAGAGAGAGATTAACATTATCATGGTGTTTTTTGACTTGACATTGAAACACATGCAAACCTGATGGGGAGCATGCTTGAGATTATGTCATTTTTTTTAGAATTTGCAAAAACATGTCTTTAGACATTGGAAACTCAGTCCAAGCCTTTGGGTTGGAAGCCTAATGTAAATCCAATCCAAAGGCTTGGAAATTTCCAAAGCAAAAAAAACATAAGCGCGTTATAAGTGCTCGTGTTATGTCAAAGAAAAACATAATGCGAGCATGTTATAATGTGCTTGTGTTATGCTTTGATTAGTATATTTTTATCCCAAACATTATGTGATTTCACATAACATGAGCGTGTTATAAAATGCTCATGTTATGCTTCACTAAGTATATTTATCTCCCTCATGTTATCTATCTCTACTACTCTTTATCGATCCTTCCCTCTCTCCATCCCTATGTTATCTCAGTCCCACTCTCTATTGATCCTTCCCTCTCTCCATCCCTTTGTTCTCTCTCTCACACTCTCTATTGATCCTTCTCTCTCTCTCTCCATCCCTATGTGCTCTATCTCTCTCTCTCTCTCCCCCCCCCTCTTTAGGTCTCTCCCTCTCTATGTCTCCCTCTCTTTTTTTCTTCTCTCCCCCCTCTCTAGGTCATTGCCTCTTGATTTTTCAATTCAGGGTATAGATTTTAAGATTGAGGGTATAAGGTTTAGGTTTTAGGGCTTAGTGTATAGCCTTTAGGGCCTATGGTTGAGGGATAGTGTTTAATATTTAGGGTATAGGGTTGAGTGTATACGGTAATGGTTTAGGGTATTGGGTGTAGGGTCAAGGGTATATGGTTTATGGAGGGTATAAGGCATAGAGTTGAGAGTGTAGGGTTTAGGTTTGAGGGTATGAGCTGACTGTATTGGGTATAAGGCATAGGGTATAGGGTATAAGGTCTAATGTATAGGGTTGAGGGTTGAGGATATTGGGTATAGTGTCTAGGGTATAGGGTTTACAGGTTAGGGTATAAGGTATAGGGTTGATGGTATGGAGTTTATGGTTGAGGATAAATAACATATAGGCTTTAGGTCCCAAGGTTAAGGGATGGTATTTAGGGTTGAGGGTATATGTTTGAGTGTCTAGGGTATAGAGTTTAGGGTTTAGGGTCAAGGTTACTAGGTATAGGGTCAAGGATATAGAGTTTATAATGGATGGGATAAGGTTGAGGGTGTATATAGGGACATATGTGTATTATGTGATAGAGGATTGTATCTTACATATAGTAATAAAGGGCTTATCTATCATTTGAGTCTTTGGTGGATAGATATCAACAAATAGTATTAATGTTAAATATAATGGAGTCAAATATTTTGTGTAGTGTTCACAACAACAATTCATAATTATCAAAGTTATTCATTTCAAAGACAACCCAATTAGTTTGCAACAATATTTGTTCTTCCTTCTTATGATCAATGTTGAGATGAAAATATTTGAGGTAACTATACCATCTTTGATGTTGATTGTTCTACAAAATTTCTTATATTTATATAAATTTAAGAGGCTTATGATCTATGTGAATAGTTTTTTTTTTTTTTTCCCAAGATATAATAATTTCATGTTATTTGTAGACCCCAACAATGTATATAACTCCTTGTCATACATGGGGTGTCTATACATAGAATTATATAAAATCCCACTACATGTTAAGCAATTAGATAACCATATTTAGTACCAAAAATACTCCAAGTGCATATTTGGAGGCATCAACCTCTATTTTAAAGGACTAGTGTACCCATTTGAAAAATCCATTTAGATTTGAAGGTATTTCACACATAAACAATTATTCAAGGGTAACTTGGTGGTACCCAATATGTAGTGAAAAAATTAGCACCCTTAGGTTGATCAAAGAGGCCATCAATGCAAGGAGTTGGATACTTCTATTTGTAGACACTAAAAAATTATCCTCATACTTATCCTACTTTTTTTCTATTAATTAAATGGATATTGTTATTTGTTTAATTAATTCATTTAATATCTTTCTTCCATTCATTCATTAATTCATTTAAATCATATCCATATTATAAGAATTTAACCATTTGTGTAATCAGCCATTTATCCATAAATCATTTCATATTGCTCCATTTGCATAATCATTAAATTATCCATGCATTAAAATCATTATTTAATCATTCATCTAAATTCACAAATCATTAAATCATTTAATCTTTATCCAATTGCATATTTCATTAAACTATTTGCATACATAAATCCATTTAAATCATTCATTAATTCACAAATACATCTTCATTCTAAGCTTTTAACCTACATTATATAATAAAATCCATCCATTATCTCTCTCTCATTTCAATTAATTTCAATTCATTGCAATATGCATTTTCTCACTTCAATCATTTATCCCACATTCTTCCTGAAATATGGATCTTTCCCATGAGGACCTCTATAAAAAGGCTTCTATTCTCTCTGAAAAAGCATACATTGAATTTGGATCATACATTATCAATCTTCTTTTCCATTCATCACAACTTCTTGTTGCACTTGTGCTCATAAAAATCTGAGAGCATCAAATGCATAAACCAAGATCATGGTGAATAGGAAAAAAATGGAGCTGATTTGCTTTTGAAGGCATTTGATTTAGTTTTTGCATAGTTTAGTTTGGATTTTGCAGGTGTTTTTATTTAAGAAATGCTTCATTGATGTTATGTTGAAATATTGATTTGGGGTTTGATAGATTAAATCAGTTTTTCAATTTTCAGCATAAACAAAATGGTGAACTAGGTTGAATGCTTTTTTCAAAATTATTTTGCAACAATATTGCATGGTTGAATTCTATTGAATCTAAATAATTTGCAACATTTAGTAATATTCTCCAATATTTTGTGTGATAAGATGTTCATTCTCCTCTTATTTAGTGCTGATTTGGTGTGATCACGTTTCTTTGGGGCCTCTTTGCAAAATATTTATCTAGTTCCTCTAAGCTTTCACATTTTGCATGCATAATATTTTGTATGAATTTTCAATAAGATTTTGCGTATATATTTGTTGGTGACATATGCTTTCACATTTTGCATGAAGTTTCCTTTTAATTTAGACCTAAGTTTAGAATTAATTTTAATTTAGATTTAACTTCTAATTTAGATTTAACTTTTAATTTAGGTTGTAAATTTTATTTAGATTTTAACTTTTAATCTAGCTTTTAATTTTTAATTTTAATATAGCTTTTAGTTTTTAATTTAGATTTAGCTTTTAATTTTTTAAATTTAGCTTTTAAGCTTTTAATTTAGATCTAATTTCTAATTTAGATTTAGCTTTTTAATTTAGATTTAATTTAGAATGTAGAGCTAATTTTAATTTAGATTTAATTTAATTTTATAGTTTAGAATTTAGATTTAATTTTAGATTAACTTTTAAGCTTTTAATTTATTTTATTTTTTATTTTTTAATTTAGATTAGTTTTTTTATTTTAGATTAGTTTTTAATTTTACATTAGTTTTTAATTTAGACTAATTTTAATTTTAGATTAATTCTTAATCTAGATTAGTCTCTAATTTTAGATTAATTTTTAATTTAGATTAACTTTTGATTTAGATTAATTTTTGATTCTAGATTAATTTTCAATTTAGTTTTTAATTTAGATTAGCTTTAATTTTAGATTAGTTTCTAATTTAGATTAATTTATTTTTCCTTCATAGCTTAATTGTTGTTTCTATGGCTAATGATTGGTTTTTCTATTGCAGGTTCACATGTAAGAGATTTGAAAAGTGAAAAAAATAAAACACATGTTTGTTGAAGAATGAAAATAAAAAAACTACTAATGACATGTGGTGTAGGATGTTTTCTGAAGACTTGATCTTTAAAACCGACTATCTTTTAGTATAGAAAACACTCTGATTGATGCTTAAAAAGAACAATTGTCTTCTTTCATATAGATTTAACTAGGAGGTTAATGAACATTGTTTGCTATGCTTGAAGGGGTCGTAGGTATTGTGTTCTCACCTTGTGCAAACTTGGTGACTAGAGAGCCATACCCATCCACTTTTGTGTTTACCTCTTAGAGGGTTGACCTTGGTGGGAAAAAGTACTCACCCCAAGGGAACGACCCATCCTGTAACAGGCTAAAGCCAAGCTACTCCCAATCGGTATATAAATTTGAATGTTGAGGAAATCTCAGCATTACGGGTGCTGCTATAGACAAGCAAGTGATTTTCCTTGTAGGAGTTAATCTTGCCTCTTGTGTGGCCACCTGAATCAGTTCCTTGATTAAAAAAAAATTGTTTAGATTGCCAAAATCCTTCTATTTGTTGGCATAGGAGGTCGAACCTCTAAATTCATCCCACATACTCACAGTTCTTAGTAGAGATGAAGAGTTTGTCGTGGAAGATTCATGAGAACTCGAAGCTTGGTTGACTTAGAGAAGTGAGTGTTGTGGAGGGGAGCTAGTGTGGCCAAGCTTCTAAGTCATCCACTAAGAATAAGTGTGATTGGAGAAATTCAAGTGGTAACCTAGAAAATATTGTCCTGGCTAGCCATAGGTTGTGCTTGTCTTCAAGCCAAGTCAAAATATTCATTTATTGTGCTTTCGTGTTTGAACTGTATTCTTGTCACAACCATTTTCAATCACACTCAAACATCATCACCTATCATAAGCTTTGGGTCTCATGCTTCATCCATCATAATAATAATCCCCAAACCTCCATAACCTTCCCAAAATTTCACTAATCATCTCTAACCATCCCTAGAAACCTCAAAACATTCCTAAAACCATCAACCAAACATGTCTAACTCCTATCCTCTATATTCATGCCTGACCTATGACTGAAACCAAAGGATTGAATATTTTGACCATCGTTTCGAAGAGCTTGAAAAATAACTAGTATCTGACATTTAAATGAAGTGATGCAATCATCTCATGAAAATCCTTTATCACCACCAAAAACTACATCATCCAAGTTCAATGTTTTTGAATTTTTGCAAAGGCTAAATGAGAAACCAAAATCTAAGTCATCAAACACAAATAATATTTAGCAATCTACCATGTCATGCATCTATCTTCATCTTCCATAAGACAAAATAAACCTCATGAGTCTTTCACCCAAGTTAACAAATATATCCAACCATCATCTCCCATCATACCATCTACATACAATGATTCATGTAAATCTCTTAGTCCAAAGCATGCTAGCATAGACTCTCCTACACATCAAGATCAAAGCATTCTTTCCACTCCATCCAATGATACCAAAAATCTCCAATGCTCTCCAATCTTTAACCAAGATCCCATCTCTCAAGAACCTCATGATGATCACCTTATCTCTTTTTGTTTCATCCAAGATGATCCCCTTCCATCTCAAGAGAAAAGTATCCTCCTGAGTTCTCCTTCCACCTCATCTAATGAATCCATACCATCTCATGATTCCATTACATCCCAAGAGCATGATAGTTCTTCCATCATTTCCAATGATGTCCTACTATATGATGATCAAGATATGCTTTCCACAAAATCTCAGGATTCCCTTCCTCATCAAGATTCATATATACCTCCATTCAAGGATACCCTCTCATTCCATGATGATTTTCATCCTTCTCATGATCAATATATGCCTTTCATACCACTTCATGATGATCCCATACCTAATAAAGAGCAATCTACTCCATCTCATACACCTCGTGATCCTTTTCCAAGTCAAGATCAAAGTACCCCATCATCCTCATGTCAAGATCCTATCATTCATCACGAATCCCCTCATGCTCACAATCCTCCACAAGATTCTATCTGTAAGGTCACCTGATTGATTCTCATTAGTGCGCCCAAGGATGGCTGATGATTGGATGTTTGACATTATATTGAATATGAGGATGTTAATTTTAAACCATGTGATAATGCTTTTAAAGTAAAATTATTCTTATGTCATAATAGTTAATGGAAAGATACGAAATTCTAATAGTCATATTATTAGTTGACTTAAATAAATAAATTTGACTTTAAGAATATCTACATAGAAATCAAGGTATATGTGAATAGTAAATATCATATAGGATTTTAATAAATGTTATGACATATACCCTATATGAACTAAAGATAGCATATATGGATGTGAAGAAAATATTCTTACATGGTGGTCTAGAAAATAAATAAAGAGTTTAAAATTTAAGTTGATACTTATGCTTATGTATTAGTGATTAAACATGGATGCATCCTTATTTCTAAAGTTTAAGTGATCAAACAAATAATAATTTAAATAATGTTGGGTTATGGATGAAATAATAATGTTGCATCAAATCATAGACAATTTGATGACAACCAATACAATGTTAATATTAAGTATTAGAAATAATATTATCAATAGTATTAAATATTATTATAAGAGAACATAATTTTAATAACATTGATGAGTAAAATTTAATATTAATATTAAAAGGAAAATTAAAATTAATGTTATTAAGTTATTAATATTCAAGTTAGTAGAATTTACTTTAATGGAGATAACTTGTAAGTATTTTGCTCACACTTCAAAGTAAACATCATATCAACTTTAATTATATCTATTTTAATTATTTCACTGGCTGATTGTTGCAATAAATGGTGAACTGTGTCGTAAATAGTAAAATAATATGAGCAAGAGTAAAAAGACATCAAAGAAATTAAAAGCACCAGTATGGGCGCCTTGGAAGACGCCAAAGAAATTAAAATTGCCAGTATGGGCACCTTGGAAGTGGGATGGGCATCCATCAAAGCTTCATACTAAATGGAAGGAAATGACTGTTGTTTAGGGAGGGGTGAAAAGGATGGCCCTGCATTTATTGACGGATGGTGTGCCATGTCTATGCCTCCACTTTTTGCATACATATATTCCTGGGTAGTTGCAACTATAACATCTGACAATCTAAATTTGTTCTTTATGCATTAATAACAGAGGGTGTTGCCCCAGTAGATAATAGTTCTGCACAAGAAACAATTGGGTATGCTACCAGTGTTGTAGTGCTCGCTGCATAGTTCTCTCTGTAGGGTTAAAGTAACTTGATTCCAAAAGAAGCATTGAAAAGAAGGTTGTCGATTGAAAGAAAGAAATTGAAAAGAAGCTCGATCGCCCATTCGTCAAGACAAACCCTTATGAGTCTGATTTTGTTAGGTTGAGAAAAGTAGGGGTTTCAACGTCTCAAGAGCGAATTGAGTAGTGCCCATGTTATTTTTGGGAAATATGGTGCTAGGTATTGGAAATTGAATTGGAATGGCAATGGTTTAATTTGAATAAAATCCTTTTAACTGTGAAATCTTGTTGAAAATGTCTCTCTATTTTCCTATTGTTATGAAAAAGTATTTGAATTCACTACTATAAATAAAGTTTTGCTAATGCAAAAGTGGAAAGTAGTTTCCCAACCGTCTAAGCCTAAGATTGAGCTCAGCCTCCTCCTCATAGCTTGAAGTTGAAGTTGATGTGGTTTGCTAAAGTGTAGAATCTTGAGATGGAAGCATTAGCTTGCACATTCTACCCATCTATTCTCACATGCAATGTTGACACCACAATCTGAATTGTGCATAATGTATTGGGACAACGAAAGGCACTGACATTCTATTTTGTACACGCCCCCTTCACATGATTCCATGAAAAAGAAGAAGAAGAGGAATGCAACAGAAAACTATGAGTTGTGACCATTGTAATGCCATGGAGCTAAGCACATCAACTAAAGGAAGAGATTTGGATTTGGGTGATGCATTTTTCTTAAGATTTGTATGGGTAACAATTACTACTAGTTTTCTTGGAGGATGAATAATCTTGAGGTAAGTCACTCATCATTATCCTGATTAAAGAAAAAAAAAATATATATATATATATATATATATATATATAGATATAATAATAATAAGGGGGGAAGAAAAAAAAATGGCAATCTATGAATGAGGAAATCACTTTTTGTTGTGTTTTATTTCATTTTGTTAAATGAAATCCTGAGGCTTTGGACAGAAGTAACTGAAACTAAGGATTTTTTGAGCACTTCATGTTAAAGATATTTTTTAGATTGTGCAGCCAAAGTTATCATTGTCCTCAACACAAGAACTTGTCTTCATTATTAGAGATAGAAAGAGAAGTTACTTTTAGACATAAATGTTAAACAAATTTCTTAAAATATATATATATTAATTAGAAATTATTAATGCTATCATGTTTCTGCATGTTAAAGAATTGAGATATTGTTATGAAACATGTTGAATATAAAGTTATTAAAAAAGGAACCTTAAGAAACTGTAACTAAAGGAGTGCTTTTGCAAAATTTTAAGGTTTGAGACAATTTAAAATTATTTGGATAGAAAAAAGAAAAGAAAAATCTTTTGTAGAAAATATATTAAAAAAAATTATAGCTGTTAAAGTGCAGTTATAATGAAATGTAATGCCCCGCCATGCAACCCTATAGGAAGTTGCAATTCACTGCTTAAATGCACCAATTTTTTTATTTTTTTTAAGTACAAATAACATGTTTGATGAATACACATTGCCAACAACCTCTAAGGCCACGAGTTAAAGATTACTTTAAAACCAAAACAACAACAAACATTAATATAAACCGAAACATTAATCACTTAAGGAAATGAGACAACATACATTCCATACAAGATAAATTACAACAAGGATAATAAATACCTCAAGATTCCAATTAACAACATTTAAACAATATGATTAGAACACTCATTCCTCGAATGAGGTAAATCCAATAATCATGATTACAATTTACAAATTCCACCTTGATAACAAATGAGGGGTAATAAAATAAAGATCAACTGAAAAGAACAAAGCCAGAAAAGCAACTGCATCCAACGAGCTCTCCAACTAGAAATCACGACCACACGAACAAGAAGAAGTACCAATGGATTAAGATGCACGCCACCTGACCATGTGGAACCCAAAGGCCCCACTCCCTTCGTGCTAGGAGATAGTAACAAGGATTTCCTAGATAAGACCATCTACCACTTGACACAGGTTAACACAAAAACTGAACTGCAAACAAGAACATATACCACATCACTTAATATCAGGGTTACAATGCTTCCAAAGTACAAAATCAAGTACAATCACTACACAAAATAAACCAACGATACAACACCATACCGACTGCTTGTCATAGGAGAAGTGTCATCGCAAAGGTTGCATGGGATCTCCTGGCAAGTCTTCCTAGGTCTCGGCCCCCCTCTAGGGATATCCTAGAAACCTCAACCGACTCACGGCCCCACATACACACTAGAGCGGAATCGATTATCTCTCGTAAAGACAAGATAACGATCTTTCCATTCCAGGCCTTCCTGACTCATCTCAAGTCTAGTACAAGCCCTTGAGCCAATGAGCGAGGCTAAATAATCTTATTAATGTTCAAAGCTACTCTATCCCTAGTATAAGTTATTTTAATTTTCACTTAGTTAACTGACTCTCACACAAGTTATCCTGGAACCACTTTGGGTCAGGCACTCATTTGAAAGCCACTCCCCTATCAACAACACATAGCTCAACCACATGCCAAGGGTAGCCAATGCACTAACACATATCACACATATTCAATACACCTCAATAGGTAACACATCACTATAGATGTACCAAACTGTAACCAAAGCGTGCACTACCCAAGGCTAACACAAGGTTGACTAACATAATGATGACCCACATAACGAACTAAAAACAAGACTCAACCTTTAATGACAAGGTCACACAACCCGTACGAAGAACCAGGTTTCCACTGATACAAGACTCATGCTCTACCCAATAAAGACAATAACCAATCACCAGGGCAACAATCATCATCTCAATAAACACAACTGGAAGACTTACATGATCAACAAGAAATGACTTAAAGTCAACAATCATATAATCACATGTTCTTTAAATGACTAAAGATGTAATTTTGACAAACAAACTTTTCTCATAACACGGAAACCAAAGTACATAACAAAGGCTGACTCACGTATAACCACCCATACCAATAAATGAACCCATATCTGGAAGACTCTCAAAAAATTCACTCTCATTCCACAACATCGAAGGCAAACAATTAAACACTAAAAACATTTCAGAAAAATAGGTAAGCTAATGTTCGGATTTCCTAAATCCAGTCAAACACAGATTTCATGACTTTCATTTATCCAATCAATTGATCCCATTTCTTTTCATGACATTGAAATATTTAAAGAAGAGATCATTTACTCTAAATTTCATAACCATATTCATAATCAAAACACTTTAATAATGCAACTATCTGGTTAAAATTTAAATCAACCATTCTCTCTAAGTTTTATGATCACATACTATAGATAAATCACTTGATTAATAAATCATTTAGATTAATTAATAAGTTCATCCTTTATTCTCAGTTCCACAATCATTTTCTATAATTAACATCTTAAAAAAATAAACATTTAGATTAAATAATTCAATCTTGATTTCAACTTAGCATTAAATAAATCAACTAAATCTTATCTCTACTTGCATTCAATTATATTCCAAAACGAATATACCTAATAGTGAGTTAAGCATGTTGACCACTTAAGGAGTTAAAACCAATAATTATATTTCATTTCTCAATCACATATCTTAATAAAAATCAACCCTTGAAGTATAATCGTTTGATTATTTAAAATCTCTTTTCTTTTTTTTTCAATACATCATTTGACTATTAAAAAATTCAACGTTCTAAATAATTCTTCTAAATATAGAATCTACTTTTGCTTCGATTATGTAACAATTTCATCCTAAGATGATCTATATTTTAAATCTGTCTATTTAATTTCATTTGCCTCAGTTATCCATAATAATCAAAATCAAATTATAAATAAATCCAACATTTGACAATAAAGTCGTCTGATTTGAATAAGACATTCGTTAACTCTAAGTTTCACTAACATATTCAAACTCAAGATATTTTAATAAATAATATTTAAATTAAAATCACTTAATCCATTTTGCAACATAGGATACTCAATCAACTAAAATCAATATTTCAAATAAAACATTAGATTTTCTAAACTCCACTCTTGCCTCTAATAGCACGACGATAATCATCTTAATACATTTAAATTATGATACCCCTTAGCGCATCTATTAAAATAAAGTACCAATGCGATATCCATACAATTAAATATAAGAGCACGTTATCATGGTTATTTATAAATAAATATTCAACGTGCGTATCTACCTTCATATACAAATATATTTGATTTAAACAACTATTATTTTAACAAATAATTAAAACCCCCATTAATTAAAATATATCAAATAATTTATATATACTTTAATTAATCATCTTAAAAAAAAAACCTTATGATTTAACATATAAAGTAAAATATATTTTAACTTATACAAAATTTAATTTAATTTAATATATATTAAATATATTATATTTTATTTAATATATAATATTAAATATTATAAATATTATATAAAATATAATATAAAATAATATCCATAAATTTCAAATTGAAATTAAAGTAATTTTGAAATTATAAAAGACAGGCAAAAAGGGCCGAAGCCCAGGGCACGCAGCCCCTACCTCTCGCCGGGCGGCGGTGGCTATGTGCAAAGCACACGCGCCGCCTCCCTGCAGGCGGCGGTGGCTGTGTGTTCACACACAGCCCACCCCCCGCCGGGCGGCGACAGCTGTGTGTTCACACACAGCCCGCCCCCCATCGGGCGGCGTCGGCGGCGGCGGCGGTGGGGGTTGGCCTCCCCAGCCACCCTAAAATAAAATTTATTTTCATTTGCATTTATATATATAAAAAAACCAACAATTCCCCCACAAAATGATTATTAAGAAATTTCACAAAAAGGAATAAACCAGGGTATTTTCCAGAATTTCAACAAATGGAAACCCTCATTTTTTTTTTTTAAAAATGAATTTGTGGGTTTTATTAAGCAAATTCCCAACAAAATCTTGCAACAAAATAATGTATTTTTCAACACAAGCATAGGGTTTAGATTTCTATTTTGACAACAAGACTCTTGTGGTTTTCATTTCATTTTTCCATTGTTGATTCTAGTTTTGGTTTTCTTTTCAAAATCTCAACACTAAATGCAAGTTTTCAAACAAATAACCCATGGTTTTCATTGGATTCAAACAACATGTAAGATTTCAAATAGCATGAAGAGAATCTAATCTATCTTCAAAATGTACAAGCAAAGATAAGAAGAACCTATTTTCTTCCTCCAAACCTTGAAGCCTTCAAACATGGAGTTCTCCAATTCCTCCATTGAATCCATCCCAAGCCAAAATCTCCACCTCCTTCACAATCCAAGTAAAACCACCAAAAAAATTCTCCATCCAAGTTGAAAACCCCCCTCCCTTCAAAATGAACAAAAATCCCCTAAAATAGAGTTTCCCCCAAATTATTCTCAAATTGAAATTGAAATTTTTATTTCCATTTCCAAATTCAAAAACAAATATCTTTTTTCCAAAAAGTCAACTATTTCCAAAAATCTCTTTTCTACAAAATCATTGCATTTTTTGAAACATTTGAACTTTAAATAACTTAAAACAAAATTCTATTTTCCAAATAAAATGTAATACCTTTTAATTTTTAATTTTTTCTTTTCAATAAAAGAATTTAAAACTTTTAACACTTTTAATTCGAAAGAAATAACTTAATCAATTCACACAATTAATTTAATTAATCAATAAAATAAATCTAATCCAAGATTATATTATTTTATTAATTAAATTAAATTAATTAATAAAGTAAATAACATTCATAGCATTACAACCAATTACATTTAAGCCACATATTAACAACACAAGCCATTATAACTTGAATTTAATTAAAGATCAAGGTGATCTGGGCAACATGAAACAACCAAACCCGACTACAACCCGACGACACACGGTGACTAGGGTAACGACTTGACACAGAAAACCTAGCTACTATTTCCCAATTAATTTCCGTTAGTCAATGGACACACTCAAACCTGGAAACCAGGTGGAGTCGATGTCATGTACCTGCCAACCTGCAACAAAGAACATGTCAAACATGCATATATACATAATATGATCAATCAAACCGTGAAGAGGAAATCTCAGAATCGTAGGGCACTCGCAAGCGAGTGATACAATCCCGTCCCCTTCACCAATACAATATCACTAACTGACTCATCTAACATCAATAACATGATCAACAACATAAAACAACGTTAAATCAAATATCTTGTAAGTTAATCCAAAACATGCCATAAGGGTAACATCAGGATAACATCACATCAAAATATAACATCCACATTATATAACAATTGCAATCAAAAGCAACCTAGTTCCAAAGTCAAAGCATAATTAGACACAATCGTCACATCATGATATAACATGCGCATCACTAAACAGTTCATGATCAAACAATCACTAAGTTCACAGTCACATCATAAGCATAATCAAACATTACCAAGAAAACAGTGCTGATCCAAATATCCAAAACGGAGGGGTGTTACATCAAATGGTAGATAGTTATGCTACATTTTTGTTGCTATATATCGGTTGATGAGATGGATAGCTGAGTCATTTAGTCTATAGCTGATAGAAGTGGGATTAAATGTTGAAGGTGGGTAAGGCTACTGGAGATAAATTAAGAGCTAAGTCATCATTTACAATAAACTTCTAGTCCTTAGAGCATTTATTATTTGCATTTGTATCCAATTCTTCAGTTCACATATACAGTTTTAAGGTTCATCCTTCTAAATAATAATGGGTTGAGTGTGTAACTAGTTTACACCATATCAACATAAGATCTTTGTCTGTCCAATCATGAGTTCTCCTCTGTTATTGCTTTTATGGTTGAGATGATCAGTTGGTAGATTTTGAAGTTGTGATAGAAGCTATTCTTCCATACTTTCTTTATTGGTTTGAGGATTATTTGAACACCTCAGCTCTTTATATTGTCTTTCACCTGATTTATCATCTTCAATTTCTATCGTGGTTGGAACCTCTTGCTGTTAGTATTTTAGTGACATCTCATTATTCCCTTCCATGTTTTGTCAAAAAAATAAAATAATTAAAACTGTATTTGTTACAGCCCTTATACTTGTAAGTTGTAAGATATATGTTCTTTATTTGGCTACTTTTAGATGCACATATTTAAATATTTGAAATACCATATTATAAATGGATTATATCCACTATGGTTTCCTTCAAATAATAGAGATGGTTTTAAGTTTTAACAAATAATTGCTTGTGTGACTTTATCTTTTGTTCTGATTAGTCATCACTGCGACAATCATTAATAAAGAGACATTCCAAAACCTCTAACATGATCAAAGGATAAGTTTGTGTTGAATGTAGGAATCTATTGTCATGAATAAAATTATTATTTAAGATCCAAGACTAATCTATTAGGTAGTCTATTGTTCTTCCAACTTGGGTGACCGAGTTTACAATGATAACCCATTATGCTGCCACGCGTTTTATTAAGATTTATGTTGAAAGATTATGTCAAGCTTCTGATGTTACTCCTTTCTTTGGAATGTCTTTTGGTAGAATACATTCATAGTTTGGAATGTTTTGTTGTAAGGTGCATTTGAATGTATTTTTTTTGCTGATGTTGAACAACCTGAATTAACAGTGCTTAAGTAATAATGTTTATTGCAGATAAAACTGCTCTCATATTTCTTGGAATCTTATTAAATGCTTTATGGGTTTTATTCTACTCTTCTTCACCTTTCCAAAACATTTTGAATTTTAAAATTTGGATAAGTTTTATAAAAGTTATGTCTATTTTAGCATTGCTCTATTTGGCTGAAAATCAGCATAT